>JAQZBX010000284.1:42781-121746 GCA_029593785.1 Cabassous unicinctus
TTTTTTTTTTTTTTTTACTTTCATATTAGGGTTATGTTTTCATCATAGAGTCACTTAGGAAATGTTCCCTCCACTTCTATTTTCTGGAAAAGTTTAAGAAGGTTTAAAGTCTTAGTTCTTTCTTGAATGTTTGGTAGAATTCACATATGAAGGCCTCTGGTCCTGGGCTGTTCTTATTTGGGAGGTTTTTGATGACTAATTCTATCTTGTTACTTGTGATTGGTCTGTTGAGTTCATTGATTTCTTCTTTCATCAATGTAGGCTGTTAGTGTGTTTGTAGGAATTTGTCCATTTCCTCAAAATTATCTTTCTTTTTGGCATACAATTTTTCAAAGGATCCTCTTATGATACTCTTTATTTCTTTTGAATCACTAGTGGTATTCCCTCCTCATTTCATGACTCCTGGGGTTGAAACTCCCTGGCACTAAGGGATGACTACCAAGTACCAACTAGCAATGCAACTGGAGAAAGACATTGAACAAAAGGTGGAAAGGGTAAAGACAAATGAGTTTATATAGCTAAGAGGTTTCAAAGTGAGTTGAGAGGTCATTCCAGAGGTTATGCTTATGCACGTGTCAGCAGGATCTCATTGACTGCCAAAGTAAATATTGTCTCAGATAGCAGGGCCCCTGAGGGCTCTGGATAGACCCAGACACTACAGACAGGGCAGACAGCTCAGGAGTTTGGCACACTGCCAGTGGGACGTACTTTGGAACTTATGCTCCCAAGTGTGGTAAAGTTGGACTCACTTGTAATTTCCCTACACATGGGTCTTCTGCCCCTTTTATTTGAACTTATAGTTAGTACTAGAGTTGATAGGTATATGTCCAAGAGACTTAAATCTTTGTGCTTTCCATGCACCAGTTGGTCCATGAATCTCAAAAGCATTGCAACGCTTACTCTCCAGTTCATTGAACTCACCCAGGACAACTAACAAGGAGATGATAGCAGACAATGAATATCTCAAGGAACAGAGAGAGTCTGCAACTTCAAGAGAGATAGGCCCATCCATCTACCCCATGGGATCTAAACCCCCGCTCAGTTAGAGGCAGAGTAGTCATCACCATCACAGAATCTTCAGGATTGCAGAATCAACGGTGGACTAATTAGTCTTACTGTTATTTTACTATAGACTAATTGTGATTCTAACAATAGAAGAACTCTTATCATTGTTGTGGAGGCAGTGGCCACTGGAGGTTCTGAGAGGAGCGAGAGGGAAAAATAGGTGCAAAATAAGGGCATTTTGAGCACTTGAGAATTGTCCTGAATGACATTGCAATGACATATACATGCCACTATATATCTTGTCATAACTTACAAAATTGAGCATGAGAGAATATAAATACAATGTAAGCTACATTCCATGCTTAGTGGCAATGCTTCAGAATGTGTACAATTATAACAATTGTACCCCATTAATGAAGGATATTGTTATTGTGGGAAAATGTGAGAAGGATAGGGAGCAGGGCATATGGGAATCAAGCATTTTTAAATGTAACATTAATGTAATCTAAGTCTCTTTTTAAAAATAAAAAGTATTAAAAAATATAAGTGAGTTCAGCATTCAGAGACAATTTTCCAGCTCATTTAGGACAGCCAATGTCTCCTGGGATCTCATCAAAGACCGTCATTAGACCTTCATCAGAGTCCCTGGTTTGCAGCCTATTTGCAGTATTTGGCCTTGTGCATCCTCATTGTCCCATGAGGGAATTTTATAAAATTTCACACTATTTACAGATATCTCCTGTTCATTATGCTTCCCTAGAGAACACTGACTAATACACTACTACTACTACTGATTTTTATTATTATTGCAACCATTATAGCTTTAACAACTCCTTCACCTTCTTAGAGTAAAGAAACCAGAAGGATCAGGTGCAAATATCAAGAGATCAATGGATAAAATACTATTAAGTGACTTTTGCCAATTATTAAAAATTTTAATTGTATAAATATAAACTTCATAATGTTGGCAGTCTGGAATAAGAACTCTATTAGGATCTGATTCAGCTGCTTTAATGGAGACTCATTCAACACTCTCTTATGAAAGAAAGGTTTTTATTTTGATTGATTGCTTGACTCTCATGTAAAGTTTAACTTGCTAGGCAATGCACAAAGAAGTATTTTCCTTTCTGGATATACATGTTTCTTTTATATCATTTCTCTGCTATTCCCTGGGTTGCTGATTTTGAACATGTTGTTCATGACGAAGAAAAATGCAAAGTTTTGTTCTTGCCTGCCAAATGTGAAAAAGAATGTAAAAGTCAACCACCTTACTTATGTGATTATAACCCAGAACATATATTACATCTGCTAAAATCTTCTTAGCCTCAAGGTCATCATACTGCTATGCTTGTCTCCAAGTGATGCTGTAAATTGTATCCTCTGGCCTGGAAGTTGTGCGTGCTAATGACATTTGGATGCAATGGCCCCAGCACTCCCCAAAACAGAAAAGGAAGTTAAATATTAGATAATTATTAATTTACCAAAACAGCAAATGAAATGTTGGAATTAAAAGAGGTTTACAATAAGCTTGATTATTTTCAAATATTTCATTCTTGATATCAGTATAAATAGTTTAGGGATATTTAATTTTTATAATAGCATTCTATTTTATACATAAAATTATCAAAAATGGACTCAAAATATATGCAATGCCTGACATTGCTAGCTGCCTTCTTAAGAGCTGTGTAAAAATAAAATAATGCTTTAAGCCTTCCTGAAAGGAAGATAGTGTGGAGCAGTTATTTAACTCAACTCTTTCAAATATAAAGTTCATCGAATTTTTGGAACTCCTTTCAGCTAAAATGTTATAAAAGGCTCAACTACCATTTTCTGTTTTTCCAGGTATCAGGACCATAATGTAATGATGGGTTTTGAAGTGTTCACTTCCATTCCTGTGGAATCAGAGCCATGTGCTCATATTAGTGAAAACTAAAAAAGTCTGGTTATCTGGTGATGTTTGGAGCTGGCATTTCAAGTCTAGAATTTTTTGTGTGTGGCAGAACAGTAAAGCCTATTTAGCTTAAGCAACATTTGGGGTTTTAATTTTATTCAATAGTATCATGATTCCAACCTGACACACTAAACAAAAAAATGCCTGCAGTGGTGGAAAGATTTGAAAGCATTTTGGATTAAAGGTGTAGTCATTACCTCATATTTTATAATAGAACATCAAACTCTATTATTCAAGAACTAAAGTCAAAAAATGATATGCAAAGCAGAAGATAAAATCTATATAATAAAATTACAAATAAAAAGGTAAAAAGTAAAAAAGGTATTACAAATCTTCTAAATTACTAGTAGAGAAAAACAAAGAATAAGCATAAACATCCAATACCATATGGACACCTTACAATGGTAAAATGCAAATAGAATATTTCCCAAAAGCATCACGGTGCATGGTTAAGAGATTTTTCTCTTTCCGCAGTAATAGGGAAATTGATGATAGATGTGAGTTTAGGGATAGAGTGTGAGACATATTTTTCTCTGTATCAGTTTTTATGATTATATTTGATTTATCAAACATTTTAATTAAAATTTTTAAAAATTTAAGAAAAACTGAAATGTTTTAATGGACACATATGCATCATTCACTTGAATTTTTAATCATTAAACTATTATTTCATCTATATGTAATTTAAAATTTATAGATATAAATTTTCTTTCAGATGTTTCAGAAAGAGCACACATTTTTCACATAATTATATTATATATGTTTATACATATATATCCTTTCTAATCAATTCATAATATAAAAGTTTCTTTCAATGCACTATTTAAATGTTTGACAGAAGTTTTCTGGCATCCTCACTCTTCATCCTCAAATGCTTTAGAACATATGTGATGAAATCAGGACATTCTCCAAAAAAATCACAATTTCATTCCCATAATAACATAAAAAAATCAACCTTAATCTAACAATATGACAAATGTTATATGTACACATATGTACAATATTACATATTATACAATATTTAAAATATGTCTATATATTACAAATTTTAATTTAATACATTTTAATATATTAATCATAGATATCTATAAATTATAATTCATCTAACTAAAAGAGTATTAAGTAATAATAAAAAATGAAGGATATATTTCTCTATAAACCAATATTCAGTGATTTATGTAATATATATTTAAATTAAAATAAAAGGCAATGTGAAAATAATATATATAGCAGATCTCCTTTCATGTAAGAAAGGAAAAAAAGAAAAATAATATATATTCATACACACAAAAAATTATATACACGGAAATACATAAACTCAATAATTTTTGCAATAAGATTTACTGACACAATAAACAGAAACCCAAAAGGGAATTTCTTCCATAGGAATTGTGTGGCAGGGATAGGGATGGCTGAAGAAAGTCAGAGTAAAACTTTTTAAATGTATTTTTAACAATGTAAAAGTTCTCTATATTAAAGAATAAATGAAATAAATGTCAGAAATGAAAATAACAAAGTCCTAAAATTGAAAACAAAATGGAAAATCAACCTAATTGTATACCAAATTCCTATTGTGGTCATGAAGGAAAAAAAGAATTAATTCCCTTAACTTGCAGGTAAAGAATCTAAGGATATAAAATTAGTGACAAAAAAACCGACTGCAAAATAATTTCAATGTTGTTCTCAGAATGGTAGTAGCACAAGTGTAGTAATGGGAAAAATTAGTATTTTTCATAGACTATAGAAAATTATGAATTATATTGAAATTCTTGAGAAACCAGAATTTTCACTATGGGAAATAGGAGTTATAAAAATAGAATAGGGATATAAAGAAGTGCACTTTGAGGTATTTTGCTGATATTTAATTGGAATTAGAAAAAATGTTATGAACTCCTGAAATATCAGAATATACTATTAAGCATGTGTGATTTAAAAGTAAAATAATTTATAGAATTTCACAAGCTCATAGATAAGTAATTCACTGCTAGACAACAGAGTTAAGGAGGTCATTGAAATCCCACTCATTTGGATCTAAGGAAAAATGGTGTAAAAACACCATTTCTGGATTGTGAAAAGATGGCATTAGGCTAAAAGGCAGAGCTCAATGATCTCACATAAACAAAGGAGAAAGAGCAAAAAGATGTCCAAGGGACTTCTTAGGGGGTCCACAGACCAGGACAGTGTTTCCCAACTCCCAGAAGAGTGAAGGACAGAGACATGAAGAAGTTGAAACAACAAAATTGAGTTACCAAACTCTTGAGGTGACCAGGAAAGTCTACCCTCCCTCACCTACGATATATTAAGCTGTGGTAAAAGCCTGGCTCACTGCATTTGACTAAGATGAGGACAGACATCTTACTCACTGTGAGTTGTTTTAAGAGAAAATGAAGCAAGAGTCAGGGGCCTTATTTTCAGTGAATTCATCCAGCAGAGCCTGTTTTGAATCTCTGCTCTGGAGATTCAACACAACACAGAAAACCCAGACTGAAACACCTCTGTGGAAAGGTGAACTGATGAGAGCCATCTGCTGGTCTGTCTGGAAATTACATTAATAAAAACTATTCTTGGTTCTCTCTGTATCCTACTCCCTGGGAGAAAATCTGTGCCTCACTAATGAGTCCCTGGTCCAATTCTGATAACATAAGTGTGACAATATTTAAGACTTAGAATAAGTTGAACCAAATATAAAAAAAAAAAGTCTGTGCGGGGAAAAGCAATAGGCAAGAGAGAGAAATTTGAATTAAGAGGCAATTCATTAACATATTCATATGTCTAGATATCAGCAGAAAATTGAAACCATACTAGGAAACATGAAGAAATGACCCAGCCAAAGGACATAACCAAATATCTTGAAAAGACACAGAATTTAAGATAATTAATCAGAGGTAATCACACAACTCTCCTAAATCACTTCAAAGAATTTAAAGAAATATGATTAAAGAAATAAAACATATAAGAAGACACTGGGTGAGCATGAAGAAAAATTTGAAAGCCTGCAAAGAAAAATAGTATTCCCTTATGGGACTGAAAGGCATGATGTGTGAGATTGAAAATACATTAGAGGCACATAAGAGCAGATTTGAATTGTTCAAAGAAAGAATTGGTGATTTTAAAGAGAGAACATCTAAACTGGAAAAGACCAGAGAATAGAAGGAGAAGAGAAAGGAAAAAAATAAAACAGAGTCTTAAGGAATTAAATGACAATATGAAATGCACAAACATTTGCACTCTCAATGTCCCAGAAGAAGAGAATGGAAAAGGGTCAGAAAGAATATTTGAGTAATTAATGACTGAAAACTTCCCAACCTTATGAAAGACCTTCAATATCCAAGAAGCACAACACACCCCAAACAAAATAAGTCTGAAAAGACCTCCCAAGAAAACTACTATTTAGAATGACAAATATCAGAGATGAAGAGAGGATTGTGAAAGCAGCAAGAGAAAACCAAAGCATCACATACAAGGGAAACATGGTAAGATTAAGTGCAAACCTTTCAACAGAAACCATGGAAGTGAGAAGAAAGTGGCATGATGTATATATGTATTGAAAGAGAAAAACTGCCAACCAAGAATACTGCATCTGGAAAAACTTTCCTTCAACAATGAAGGTGAGTTCATTGTCTTCAGAGAAAAACAAAAATAAAAATGATAGAATATGTTAACCAAATCCAGAATTACAAGAGATACTAAAGGGAGTGCTGCAGTCTGAAAGAAATAAAAAAAAAGGTGAGACACTTAGAGAAGAGTTTAAAAATGAAGATTATTAAGAAAGGTAAACTAAAGGGTAAGAAAACAGACAGTAGAATGATACAACACCAGACAGCTGAAGGACAAAATGGATGCGGTAATTAGTGACTTTACATTAATAGCATTGGATGTTAATGGATTGAACTCTGAATCAAATGACAGAGATTGCTACAATGGATAAAAATATAATGATACATCTATATGTTTTCTACTAGAGACCCGACTCAGGCATAAGGGCACAATCAGGTTAAAAGTAAAAGTTTGGAAAAAGATATTCATGCAAATAATAACCAAAAAAAAAAAAAAAAAAAAAAAAAAAAAAAAAAAGAGCTGCAGTAGCAACACAAATATCGGACAAAATAGATATCGAATGAAAAACTGTTATAAGGGATGAAATAAGTCATTATGTATTAAAAAGGGGCAATTCACTAAGAAGAAATAACTATACTAAATATTTATGCACCTAACCTGAGTACCCCAGTATACATTAGGCATAGACCAGCAAAACAGAAGGTAGAAATAGATATCTCTATAATAATATTTGGAGGCTTCAGTACACCACTCTCATTATTGGATAGCACATCTGGACAGAGGATAAATAAAGAAACTGAGAACATGTATAATATAATACATGAACTGGACCTAACAGACATCTATAGAGCACTGCACCCCAAAAGAACAGGATGTACTTTCTTTTCAAATGCTCATGGATCCTCCTCCAAGATAGACCTTATGTTGTGTCACAAGACAAAATTCAATAAATTTTAAAAGATTGAAATTGTACAAAACACCTTTTCTGATCATAATTGAATGAAGCTTAAAATAAAAAATGCTTGGGAAAAGGAAAATTCATAAATATATGAGATTAAACAAGACACTCTTAAATAGTCAGTGGTTCAAAGAAGAATTCAGCAAATGACTTCAGACAAATGAAAATGAGAACACAACATATCAAAACCTATGGGACATTGTAAAGGCAGTGCTGAGAGGGAAATTTATAGCCTTTAATTCTTACGTTTAAAAGAAGAAAGAGTTAAAATTAAAGAACTGTGCACTTGTAAGAACTAGAAAAAGAATAGCAAACTAATCCCAAACCAAGCCAAAAGAAAGAAATAGTAAAGATAAGAACAAAAATAAAGGAAATTGAAAACCAACAAACCAAAACAGTAGAGTCAACAAGTTGATTCTTTGAGAAGTTCATCAAAATCAGTAAACCCTTGGCTAGACTGACAACAAAGAAAAAGAGAGAAGATGAAAATAAAATCAGATATTTTACGGGGGACATTACCACTGTGCTCACAGAAATAAGAGAGATCATGAGAGGATACTATGAACAATTTTATGCCAAAAAACTGAGACAATGTAAAGGACATGGACAAATTCCTAGAAACAAACAAACCATCTACAGTGACCCTAGTAGACAGAAAACTTCAAAAAACCAATCACAAGTGAAGAGATTGAAACCATGATCAAAAACCTTCCAAAGATGAAAAGCCTGGGCAAGATGGATTCACAGGTGAATTTTACCAACCATTCAAAGATGATCTAATACCAATCTTGTTCAAGTTCTTTAAAAAAAATTGAACAGAGAAAAATGCTACCAAACTCATTCTGTGAAGGCAACATCACCCTAATAACAAAACCAGATAAACATACTACAAAAAAAAAAAAGAGAAAGAAAATTACAGATCTGGATCTCTAATGAATATAGATGCAAAAGTCCTCAACAAAATATGTTCAAATGGAATCCAAAAGCACATTAAAAGAATTATACACCATGATCAGTTGGGTTTTATCCCAGTCATGTAAAAGTGGCTCAACACAAGAAAATCAATTAGTATAGCACATTGATAAACTGAAGAAGAAAATCACATGATCCTCTCAATTGATGCAGAAAAGGCATTTGACAAAATACAGCACCTTTTCTTGATAAAAACACCCCAAAAGATAGGAATTGAATGAAGCTTTCTCAATATGGCAAAGTGCAAATATGGAAACCCTACAGCTAGCATTGTATTTGGTGGTGAAAGACTGAAGGCTTTCCTGCTGAGATCAGGAAAAAGACAAGGATGCTCAATGTCATGATTGTTATTCAGTATTTGAGCCAGAGCAATTAGGCTAGATAAAGAAATAAAAGGCACTGAATTAGGAAATGAAGAAGTAAAGTTTTCATGTTTCACTGATGATATGATCCTATATCTAGAATTACTTGAAAAATCAACAAAAAAGCTACTAGAGCTAGTAGACAAGTTCATCAATGTGGACACAAGTTTAATATACAAAAGTTGATAATGTTTCTATACACTGCACATGTTCAATCCAAGGAGAATCAGAAAAATAATTCCATTTATAATAGCAACAAAAATAATAAAATATTTATGAATAAACATAACCAAAGACATAAAGGACCTGCATTCCAAAAACTACAAAATATTGCTAAAAGGAACTGAAGAAGACTTAAATAAACGGATGGACATTCTGTGTTCATGGATTGGATGTCTAAATATCATTAAGTTGTCAATTATACACAACTGATTTGCAGATTCAATGCAATCCCCAAAAAATCTCTTTGATAGGCAAAGAGATCATACAACTCAACAATAAAAGAAAACTACCCAATTAAAAAATGGGCAAAGGTCTTGAAAAGACAATTGTCCAAAGAATAAATACAAATGGTGTGGAAAGATGTGAAAAATGTTCAACAACAATAGGGATTAGGGAAATTCAAACCAAAACTTCAGTGAGATATCACTTCAAACCTATTAGACTGGCCAATAATAAAGAGTCAGAAAATTGTAAATATTGGTGAGGACACAGAGAGATAGGAATGCTTATTAACTGTTGGAGGGAATGTAGAATGGTACAGCCACAGTGGAGTACTGTTTGGCAGTTCCTAAGGAAGTTGAATACAGACTTGCCATGGGACCTGGCAATACCATTAATAGGTATATACCCAGAAGAAATGAGAACAGAGATACAAACAGATATCTTCACACTGATGTTCCTTTGCAGCATTATTCATGATTGCCATAAGTTGGAAACAACCCAGCTGTCCATCAACTGATGAAATATTAAACACATTTTCATGTATATACATGATGGAATATTATGCAGCAGTAAGAAGAAATGAAGTCATTAAGCATATGACAACATGGATGAACCTGGAGGACATTATGTTGAGTGAAGCAAATCAGACAGAAAAGGACAAATAATGTATGATTGTACTATTATTAACTAAATATATGTGTAGCGCATAAAGAATATAAAGCTGATGGTCAATCTGTGCAGAATTGGTAAAAAGATTCATTGCAATTTGGTAAAAAGATTCACTGTAAATCTTTGGAAATGAATAGAATAGTTAAAACATATCATGGTGTTTGAAACTAAAAGTGCTATTGTATGAATATGACAGTAGTTGAAAGAGACCTGCATATTACTAGCAAGAAAGCTAAAAACTGCAAGAAAGGACTATATAAGGTAGTAAAATCTCATGGAAAACACAAATACAGGTGACATTGCACATATAGGACAGTTTTCACAACATATAAATACAAATATACTAAAGAGAAGGAGAAAGAACAGCAGTTATGTATGACAGGGGAAGCATAGAGAGATTGAGAGGTGATTGGTTTGGTTTGTTTCATTTTTGTTTATTATTATTATTATTACTGGAATAATGAAAGTGCTCTAAGAATGATTGACATGATGAATGCACAAATATGTGATTATACTGAATACTATTTGCATTATTCAGACAAAGTGGTGCTAATGCAAAATTCCACAAATTTATTGGATTTTCTAAAGGGTATTTATTTGGGCTAGATGCTTACAGTTAACAGGCCATAAAGCATAAGTTACTTCCCTCACCAATGTCTGTTGTGACGTGTTAGAGCAAAATGGCTGCTGTTGTCTGCCAAGAGTTCAGGCTTCCTGGGTTCCTCTCTTGCTGGGGTTTGTTTCTGTCTGGGCTCAGCTGCCCTGCATTCTCCACAAGACCAGCTGTAGACTATGAGGCAGCCGGCTCTCTCTCTCTCCCTAGGGCTCAATTCTCTCTGGGATCAGCTGCTCTGTTCCTCTGTGTGCTTACTTCCCAGGTTCCAGCTCAAAACTCCAACTCCCTTTTCTGTATGTGTTTTTCCTTGTGAGTCCCTGTCCACCAAGGGGGTGTGTACTTAATGACCTACTGACTTGGCCCAATCATGTAAAAGTGAAACATTTTAATCCAATATAATCTAATAATCCCAGAGGAAGAGACCATTTCAAGAACAGAATCTAGTAACTATTTTTGGAATTCATAAGTAATATCAAAGTTCTACACCATTGATTGTACACTTTGAATGTTTTTATCCTTTATTAATATGTATCAAGAAAATTGATTTGTTAATATATATATTTTTTAAAAGAAAATAATTTGACCCTCTGAAGGAAATTATTTCACTTTTTAATTTAATATCTGATATTAACTATCATTGAATACTATTGTTGATTTTTATTCTATCAATGAAAAATTAAGCAATAAAATTAAATCATCACCAAGTTAAAAAAAAACACTATTTCTCATTTACATGGTATATAGGTTTAACAACGTGAAAGTACATAATAACAATTTAAGATGTAATTGAAGTTTACCTGTCTATCATGAAAAATGCAAATTTGAAACAAGTTGATTTTATAATGATATTATACAGGACTGATTTTTCAGGTTACAATAATAATATCCTAATAATGTCAATTAATTGTTTATTTTTGTCTGGGAATACAGGTCCTGGAAAAATCGTTTTTGTATCTTATTCTAGAACATTAAGAAAAACAAAATCATCACTCTTCTACAATTTGGATCTCTTTTTCAACATATTAAATTGATTAATTAAGTTGGTAGTAATTCTGTTTTATAAAGATTTATAAAAAATCATGAAGTTTTATAAAGAAGAGTTTTACCAAGAAGAAAAGCATATTCCCTCTGGAGTCATAATAGTTGATTTCCCTAAGGGGAAAGGACGCATAATATAAATTATGCAACAAATTCCAATATTAACTCTCTAGGTAAGTACGGAGTTTGTTTTTCTTTAGTTTGCATTTTTGTTGGCTGGATCATTTTACTTTCATCTTGTTGAAAACCTGTATTAAATGAAATCTTTTAAACTGATAAGAAAATTCTGTGCTAAATTCTGGATTGTCTAAGCTAAAAGAAACAGTGATGTGTTTATTAAGATCTTAATATAAAGTAAAAATTTACACATTTATGGAACTTGTTGAAAACAAATAATCAGATAATGTAAAGTGTGTATTTTTAAAATAATTATAGTTGGTGGCTAAATAATTGTATAAAATTATTTGAGTTCTAAAAATTGTTCATACCCACACACGTGCACATTTACACATTTGTAAATTTGTACTCTATCTATAGCATGTTTCTGACCCAAGCACTTTAATTTGAATTTCCTAGATAATTGGGTCCATGAGACCTAGCTTTCACCAAGGACATCACAAAGCAGGTGGAGATATTACATTGTAGAAGGATTTTTTGTGTCTTCTGTTTCATCAGCTATCAGTCCATAGGGTTAAAAAAGTAGAAAAGTGAATATTGCTTTAGCAATAGATTTTTAAAAACAATTCTAAAACTTATTTTTCTAAGAAATTTTAAATGTGAGATCCCCTTGATATTGATATATTAAGTAAATTTTGCATTTTTAATTAAGATCTATGATGTTTTTGTGATAATTTTGTTTCATGAACACATTTTCTTTTTCCCTATAACGAGGAAACTTGAAGTTACTACTTACAACATAGAGAAGATTCCATTTCCATTGGACCAGATGTAAAATTGTATTTCAGAAATAATGAGAAAGTTAATTTCTGGATAATTTGCAATGTAAGGCTAATCCTAGGCATTTGCCCTTTTCTCTGCATCCTCATAAGATGGTTGGCTGTTTCTTATATGAAAAATGCTGACGTCAAAATGTATAGTTCATGTACTCCTATGCTTCTAATTACACCTAGTAATGTAACAAGGCAAATTGGAAGA
Organism: Cabassous unicinctus; assembly: GCA_029593785.1. Lineage (NCBI taxonomy): Eukaryota > Metazoa > Chordata > Mammalia > Cingulata > Chlamyphoridae > Cabassous > Cabassous unicinctus. Next base: position 55,510 of record JAQZBX010000284.1, read on the forward strand.
TTGAACTTCATAAGAGCTTTTCTGATTCAGAAGAAAATAAGCTACCACTCCATTGTTTAATAAGGAAAGTTATAGATCTTTTCCTCAGCAATATATTATTAAAGAAAATATCACTTCTATTTTTCTAATTACATAGGCAAATACCTAGGATTTTTGCTTCAAAAGGAGACTTTTGTTAATATAAGTGCCCTCCCTACATGAAAAAATTTTGTTTTGTTTATGCCAACACTATAAGTTTTACTTAAGAAATTTAAACATTCAAGGGGAAAATTAAGGGAAAAGTTATCCTTTTTTTGAGGTTACACATTGTTCATGTAGCCTGTTGTACAACCTACCTGGTGTTTTTCTCAGAAGATTATTGACTTATTTCTCATAGTCCATTCTTAGAAAAATTAAGACAAAATAATAAGTGTGAGTATAAATGAGAATGAGTAAGTCATATACAATTTAATATTTACTGTCTAAGGTATTAATGTTTCATGTAACAAAAAGTACCCTTAATTTCTTATATTCACTAATTTCTTTTCTAGAATATTGATCATTTGTGAACTGAGATTTAAGAATGCATATTTTTTTACTTACACTTTTCTTTATGCACTCGTTTAAGAAACTCTTGTTAATCATTAAAGTTATCTATGCATTTTGTGCTTAGTATAGTAATTTTTTCCAAAAGTTTCATTATTTAAGAGCAGTACTGAAAAGAGTCTATTTTCTCTCAATTGCAACACATTTTGCTATTTAAAGAAATGAAAAATACAATAACAGTGAGTGTTTTCATTAAAGAAAGAATAATATTTTCCAATAAATCTCAGAAATTCTTATTTAAATCTTTCTGGGGAAAAATGACAAAATATGATTCCATTTCCTAAAAGAAACCGCTATGTATACATTGCAATACTTAAGCTGCACATTTTATCTGAGCCAAGGAATCATTAAGAATTTCTACCAGGTAAAAGAATTGAGTGGTGGTAGTTAGTGTAAGGGGACCATAGATACTGACTTTTGAATTTTATTTTCTAAACATATTTTCAGTTTGAACTTTCTACCAAGTATATGTGAGTTTTTTTAATCAAAAAATATCACTTTCTAAAGTAACAGAAAAAAAAATCTAATTAAGTATCCATTTGCAGACCTTCAACTAAACTAAAATATTTTTATAAATTATCAAAAACATTATGATTTGGGCTATTTTGGCATTTTGAAATGAAATTTTAAAATTAAACATTGGTAAATAAGATTAATGTGTGCTAGCATATATAAATTTGAAATCCCATATGGGAAAATATTTAAATCTTAAGGGGAAAAGGCATAAAATATTTATGAAAATATCTTTGTTTCATTTTAAAGTCACAAGAAAACATTGTCAATGATGTTTTATTTATATTCTAAAACTGAAATTTAATTTGTATTAAGGTATAATCCTTGAGAAGACAAGAGGTTAAAGTTCATATTATAATATTATGATTTTGAAGTTCTAGAAGCATTCTCATATTTATTCCTTTCTAATAAGAACATTTTGTCAGACCAAGTAGCACTCAAGTCATTCATTCTTACACTGAAAAATTATTCATATACTTCCACTATATCCCAGCTAGTTGCTAACGCTTGTGAAAATTTGTATGTCAAAAATAATGTTGATTTTCTAACATATAGTTAGTATTGAGTGAGGCATAAATTGTAAAACTTGAGATAGTACAGTGCAGAAAAAGATATGTCTAATTAGATGTGGTGGGAAGTGCTCCATCAGATTTCACTAAATTGTGAAATCCCAAATGCTCCTGAAGGATCAACAATGGTTTCAAAATCCAAGGACGAATATTTTCCAAGTGTTGATTATCACTAGGCTCCTAGGTTTATGATTCTAATCTTTGCATGGTGGTTTTATTTGCTCCAGAAAGACCAGTGTATAGGGAAGAGATGGACATCTACACTCTCACCACCTTGAGTGAGTGTAGCCCTATTACCTTATAGGGCTCTCTGAACTCCCAGAGTTGTACTATCCTCTTTTTGTGTTTTTTGCTCTCATCTATCAAGTCACTTTGGTGGGAAACTGCACCATTCTTCTGGCCATTGGAACTGAGAAAAAGCTGCACACACCCATGTATTGCTTATTGGCAAATTTGTCCCTCTTAGACATGTTCTGCCCATCAGCTACTGTTCCAAAGATTCTTGAGAACACCCTGACTGAGAAGAAAAATGTTTCTTTGCTTGGGTTTGCTTTGCAGCTGTATTCTCTGGTGACCCTGGCAGAGACCGAAATCCTCCTTCTGTCCATCATGGCTTATGATTGGTATGTGACCATCTGTTGCCCCCTTCTTTATACCCTCATCATGTCTAAGATTCATTGTGCCCAGCTGATTGCTGGAACCTGGGCAACGGGGTTTCTTAATTCCCTTTTACATATGTGTTCATGTTCGGCCTATCTTTCTGTAAGTCTAACCAGGTTAATCAGTATTATTGTGACATCCCGCCAGAGGTGGCCCTCTCCTTTTCTTCCACATATGTGGCAGATATACTTGTTTTAGTGGAAGGAGATGACTTGGGGATTAGAGCCTTTCTGATCAAATTTATTTCTTATATCTACATCATATCAAACATCCTAAAAATCCAATGGGCTGAAGGGAAGTGCAAAGCTTTCTCCACATGCACTTCTCACCTCATTGTAGTGGGTCTGTTTTATGGCACAATACTATTTAACTATATTTGTCCCTCCTCCAGGCAAAATTCCCCAGGCAGAGACAAGCTCATCTCAGTGCTGTATGAGCTTATAACTGCAATGTTAAACCCCATCATTTACAGCTTGAAAAACACAAATGTTAAAAAAACTCTCAGAAAGATTTTATATGATAAAACATGATTACAGCTCTCATAATATTGACAAAATTTCCTATTTAGCAAGCTCTTTGATTGAATTCATATGAATAATTGGAATAATTCATAGAAAAATAGTTGTATCTAGATATAGCTACGTGTTTCAGAAATTTACACACGTGTGAGTACACCCACATATCTGGAGTTATGTCTATGCATATATCTAAATCTATCTCTATATATTGGGATCATAAAAAATTATCATCCAAAAATTGATATTTTTGTGAGTAAAACAGAGAACTGTTAATATTTACACTGGTATATGTGTTATAAATTGGACCTGTCTGATAAATTTGGCTCTGTGATCATGTTATCTATGCCTATATTCATAGTCATAGCTACAACCATATTTACACCTATATTTATGTTTATTACCTATGACAATTTTATTTTCTATATCATTTTTTCTATATATGCTTATATCTATTTCCATATCTATATCATGCTGTCTGTGGAAATTCCTCTTACTGTTTTTTTCCTTCTTTGCTTTCCTGCTTATGTACATATGCCTTCTAATGCAAGAATATCATTGCATTCTTCCTCCTATTGAAATTTTGTTTCCACTTACTCTATATTTCTCCACATTTCTCCTTTTTCTGTGATGACACGCATTCTCATTTCTTCTGTCTGTCCAAGTAAAGCATATATTTTCTGTTTCTCTGATCTTCAATATTTAAATCAGTTGAATTACTATCATCTGAACTTTAATAAGATCAAAAATGAAATTATCTTCTACCACATATGCTAACAGAATAATTTTATTATTAATGTCATATATGTTATATTTTTGTTTGTATCATTTTTCCCTTCATATTCAAGTTAAAATCACTGAAATTAGTTTCTGCCTTTTCTTGAAGCTCATCAATTGAATTCAGCAAGAATAGAGAGCTGTCATGTCTGAATGTGGGTTACTCATCACTATCACAAGATTTTCTCATCCTATCACCTTTAGGAATTCATAAGTTTCCCTCTGGAACACTGTCTATGCAATACACTATTTAAAGTAAGAAATAATGTTCAATTTCCTCCATAATATTCCCCAACACTGGGCATTTTTTACTTCCTAAAAATCAATCACTAGTCTGGTTTTCACATTTATTTGTATTCTAACATAACATGCAATATCCACTTATTCTCTGCATTTCCTATTTACAATCTAGCATTCAATATATTCTCTCTTCTTTATATTCACTTTCTGTCCTTTTTTTACAATTAAGTGCAGAGATCCTATCACTATTGAAGTGTGCTTATGGTATTCAAAGGTGTACTCTTCTCTTCTTCTCTGGGCTTTCATTAAGTTATTCATTTTGAAGGCTTAATAAAAATATCACTACCCTATTATAAATACAGTACTTCTTTGTCATTGGTGGAAGAATATTACAATATTGCTTTTAACTATAGTCCATAGATTATATTAGTTGTATTTTTCCCATGCATCTCCATAGTCTTACCATCCTGTCAGAGTGATGTACATTTGCACTAGTCCATAGAAGAACATTCTTGTATTTGTGCTATTAACCACAATTCTCATCCATCTCTTGGTTCATGATATTATTCAGTCCCTACATTATTCTCCAGTTCTCTTTCATTTGACATTTACAGTCAAAGTAGTACTGTGTTAACAATAGGGGATATGGAAAAATATATCAAATATAAACTATAGGCCATAATTAATGGTAATAGTCTAATGATGTATCATATAATTTGTAACAAATGTTCCACAACAATTTAATGTGTTGTTGAATGGGTGTCTTGTGGGAATTCTACACATTTGCATGATTGTTTTCTAAGTTCATAACTTCTCTAATAAAATTATTGAAATATAGCATTACCATATGTAGCTTTGCCTCAAAAGTTAGAGGCTATAAATCTTTGAGATGTGAGGGTTTGGAGTCATGTACATATTCCAAAACTCATCAATATATCAATGTGTATATTTAAATTTTTTCCAGAACTATTCAAAGCAGTTATTGATCTAATATCTGTTACTTAGATTTACAGTGTAGAAAAATCCATATGCACTTGACCAATGAAATCAAGTAATAGTTGTACATGCTTGATAATTTTTGCCTTACTTTTATTGTTTATAGCAGAGTTTACATATTGTGTGAAAGAAGTGTAATATCGTTTGTATAAAACATCATGTAATATGTTATATGGAATATAAAAAATTAAGTAAAATTTTAAAGCTCACACAATGGCTCACTTTAGATACCTGAAATTCAAATATTTAACATTTGATCACTAAATTCAATAAATTTGTCTTACTCAAGTGATTTTAATTTTGGTATTATATCTATATTACAGAAACTATTGAGAATCCTAAATTATGTCTTGCCAGAAACATAGTGTATTTTACAAAATCTGATAGAAATTACATGATTTTTTTGGGACAAGACAGGACAAGATTGAAAATGTTAAAAATATCTATTGTAGAATTCCTCATGTGTATTGAAATATAGTGATTTTGTAGAATAATCACTTTTTTGTAGAATAATAAAGTTCATTTAGTCATGGTAATATTTGTTTCTTCTTAAGTATGAAAAATGTCCAAAAAATGTAAGTAAAAATGTGTGATTACTCTCTGTCTCCATGTTGTAATGGTTTGGAAGACTGTGCTGAAATTGATATCTTAAAATCACCATATATTTAAGCTGAATCAGATTGACGGATGGCATTCTTTTCCTGGACTGGGTTAGATGGGACTATATAAATAAAGATGATCGTATATTGATGGCTGCCTTATTTTTTCTTAAAAATACCCTGGTTTCCTGTGTTAGAATAAGAATGATAGATGTAATTGGCTACCTCTCACTTCCCTAAAAGTCACAGTCATCTGAGAGAATCTGGACAAATTATTTGACAGTTATGTTCTGAGAAACTTCTCATTGGATGCTGCTTTGACATTAGCTGCAATGTGAATGAATATTCCAGCTTAAAATAGTTACTCCTTAAAATTCAAGACAAACCACAGGGGTTGATAAATTGGCTAGGTTTGGCTAACTGGTACTTGCATAAATAATTTTACAATTATATTATTTTAAAACTAGATTGACAGCAATCATGGATGTAATAGAGATGACTGGAAAGGCTGAAGGAATTTCCTGTTGATAGAGGAAAATAAAATGACTTTCTTTTTGTCAAAAGGAAAAGAAAACTTCTGGAAATGAAAAAGGGAAGAATCATGGACAAAAATAACATAATTTAATCTACTTCAATAGAGGTCATAATTTCAGTGATTGCTGTGGCTCTTTGGCCATAAACTAACTCTAGAATTCCATGGTATGTGCTTTTAAATACATCTTGGATTTCTCTAATTTACTAAGGGAGCTGGGATTTGCCTTGTCTTTGAAGATTTTTTAAGTCAAATTCACAATCATATTCACTAAAAAGATCAAACTTCCATCCAGAAATTTTTGCAAGTACTTTTTAGTAAATTCTCAAGTTGAGTATGTTGTGTGTCTTTTGTGATTGGCTGATGGGCATCATATCTGAGTCTACCTTACTCCACTGTTTGCCATTTTTAGTAAAACAAACAAGTTTTTGCCCCCTAACCGCTAGCCAGAAGCCTGCTTAACAAATGAGGAATGAACAATAAGTTAGCCCCTTATCTCTTAATATTGCAATTAATCAACCATGTTTACCTGAAATAAAAAATAAAATAAAATAAAAACTATCTCTCCAAAATCTTACCCATCTCAATATATGGTACCTTTAAGTTTCCAGTTGAACAAGTTAAAAACATGGAATCTTTTTTATTAGATTTGCTTAAATATTCTTTCAGACTCATATAGTCTTTATTAACATTTATCTAGTAAACAGAATTGACCTAATAGAATGCTGAAAGTAAAGACTACATCTCTTGAAATGCAAGTGGCAAAACATCTAACTGGTTACATAATTTAAAAAGCAAATATATTGAATTGTATAAGAAGAATAACACTGGTTTAAAAGAAGACCAAGTAGTAATATTGCTTCCCCCACATGCTAGCATTGTTCATTTAATACAGTGAATATTGAAATATGTGTGTTCTACATCTAGCCGACAAAAAGCCCACCATGAATCAGAGTTCTGTGAATCAAATATCCACCTCATTTACACTATGAAAGTTTTATTTATGCCCCATTATTCAGTTCAAAGTAATGCAAACAAATTATACTAAGTTAATGACATGCATGTTTTTGCATGGATAAATGCTAATGTAGCTAAATAGAAAATAAATGCCATCCTGTCTACCTACATAAAGAAAGAAAATAGAATGAATTTTCCAGATGTGCATTCTCATCACTATAAGAAGAGATAGGCAGATATTAAGGTTTCACAATCAGTTGTCAGTAAAACAGCAGTAACTCCTGCAATATCCTCAACATTCTTCTGGAGCTCAATGTCCTCATTAAAATGAATGTATGTATCTTCTTTTCTAGAAGCCACAGGAGTATCTTGCACAGAAGTTAATTCTATGGTATTCAGATCCTTTACTCTAATGTTAATACAGGGATTGATGAACTGACAGCCTCTTTCAGACCAATATTCTCAGTTCTGATGATGAGTAATATCATTCCAGGTTCTGATAGTGACCTGGGCAATAAATTACCAGGAACTCAAGCAGATCTAAATCTTTTTAAGAAATAAAGTTAAATAATTGAAGGATATGAAGGGAGAGATAAACATATTTATATTAATAATAAGATACTTTAATACACCACTGTCAAAAATGTTTACAGCATACAGACAGAAGACCAATAAGGAAAAGAAGACTTAAATGATACTTATGATACACTAAAAAAACCTGATCTGAAAGCAGATGTGACTCAAGGTGTTGAGCTCCTTCCTCCCACATGGGAGGTCCTGGGTTTGTTTCCCAGTGCCTCCTCAAAAAACAAAAATGAAAAACAAGCTAAATAAATGAAAAATCCAAACCAGGGAAGCCATTTTTGCTCAGGGGTCAAGCACTGGCTTCTCACAAAGGAGGCACAGGATTCAATCCCCATTCCACAGTACCTAAAAAAAAAAAAAAAAGAAAAAGAAAGAAAGCAACTACACCTGATAGACGTATAAAGACTTCACTCAACAGAAGCAAAGTACACATTCTTCTCTAGTGCATGTGGATCATTATGATAGAGTCACAAAGCAATTTTCAATAAATTAAAAAATTTGAAATCATACAGTATATCTTCTCTGACCACAAATAAATGAGATTAGAAATTGATAAGTGCAGGAGAACAGAAATTTTTAAAAAAATGTGGAAATGAAGCAACATACTCTTTTACTTTATCTTTTTATGCTTATTAGAGAAGTTGTGGGTTTTCAGAAAAAGCATGAATAAAATAATGGTCTCCAATATACCACCCTATTATTATTTCCTTGATTACTGTGGTACATTGATTAAAATTGATGACCTCAATTGTATAATTGTACTATTAATTAAAACCCATGATTTAGGTTTGAGCTTACTATGTAGTGAAGTTCAACCGAATTTTAAAAAAAAAATATTCTACTACCATATTGACAACCTAATATTTCCTCTTCTAACTACATTCAGATATACATTTCAGTCTTGTCAATTATGTTCACAACATATTGTGCTGCCATACACATCATCTGTTACCAAAACATTTCCATTGACACATTGCTACTAACCATGGCCAATGATTTACTTTATGATTTACATTTTGGACCATATACTTTTATAAATTTTTTTGAAATTTAACATGGCTTGTATACATTATTGCAAGATCATGTAGAAGAATTCCATCACACCCAAATTGCCCCCTGTTCCATCTACTTTATACCTCCCTCCCCTTTCCCTCAGGTCCCATGGCAAACACCAAGTTTCACTCCTTGAAGAACAAGATTCATGGTTACTTGCAACATTATTGAAGTTTTGACATACAGGCCTGTCACCTCTATTAAGCTCTGACTATGCTCTCAAGAGACTCCTGTCCCTCTATTTGAGAATATTGCAGGTTTACCCCACCCACATGTAAAAAGTTATTAATAGGGGAAAGGGAGAAATGGGGAGGATGGTAGGTATATAGGAATCCCCTAAATTCTGTAAGTGACTTTTCGTAGCCTAAAGCTCCTTTTAAGACAAAAAATAAGACACTGGGGGAAAAAAGGGAGAAAATGTCAATATACAACAAGACAACAGACCTTACAGTGATGAAAGACATAATGACAAAATTGTTTTAAAATTTTTTATGAATTTTACATTCTTTTATTATTTTTATTATTCCAATGTTTTAAAAATAGTTTGTATTTTATTTTTAAAACTATTATTTTATTTTCTTATTAATTTTTTCAGTTATTTTGTTGAATACGTTTTGAAGAAAATTTGGATCACAGAAGGGTTACAGTTGTGGCATGGGAGGATCATTGTTGTGGGGTGTCAATGATGGATGATGCATGGGAGGAAGTTCACCTGGGACATACTTAAAATGCATATGAATGAGTTCAATTGTTCATGGGGCATTGTCACAGTGGTTGAAGATCCACACACCAACCAAAGGAATATGAAACTCCCATTCTGAGGAGCTCTGCCACCTTCTCTAACGGGACAGCAAGAATATCCAGAGTACAGGGGCAGTGACTAGTGAAGGAGGATGAACCCTTGATATTGATGCGTGTACTTATGAGCATTTACTTTTGAAATTGTAATTTAACCTAATATAGGGTGCCTAAAAATTACCTCCTGAAAGCCTCATTGTTGCTCAAATGTGCTCTCTCTCCCAGTCAAACTTAGCATATAAATACATTACCCTCCCTCAACATGGGACAAGGCTCCTGGGGATAAGCCTCCCTGGCACTGAGGGATTACTACAAAGCACCAACTGGCAATGCAACTGGAAAAAGACCTTGGCCAAAAAGGCGAAAAGGTAAAGATAAATGAGTTTATATGGCTAAGAGACTGCAAAATGAGTTGGGAGGTCATCCCAGAAGTTACACTTATGCACATCCCAGCAGGATCTCATTGACTGCCAAAGTAAATATTACCTCAAAGAGCAGGTCTCCTGAGGCTCTGGAGATATCCAGATATTACAGGCAGTGAAATCAGCTCAAGAGTTTGACACCGTGCCAGTGGGCCCTACTTGGGAATTTATGCTTCCCAATGTGACAGGGTTGGGCTCTTTTGTGTTTTCCCTACACATGGCTCTTCTGCCCCTTCTATTGAACCTATAGTTAGTATTAGAGTTGATAGGTGTATGTCCAAGAGACTTAAATCTTCATGCTTTCCCTGTGCCAGTTGGGCCCTGTATCTCAAAATTTGCAACATCTACTCTCCAAGTCATTGGACTCACCCAGGACAACTTACAAGAAGATGATGACGGACAATGATCATCCCAAGAAACAGAGAGAATCTGCAACTGCAGGCAAGATAGTACCATCCATCTGCCCAATGGGATCTAAGCCCCTACTCAGTTGGAGGTGCAGTGGGCATCATCATCCCAGAATCCTCAGGACTGGGGAATTAATGATGGACTAGAATATACTTACTGTTATTCTACTATAGACTTATTATGATTTAAGCATAGGAAAAACTTTTGTCATTGATGTGGAGGCAGTGGCCCCTAGGGTTTCTGGGCAAAGTGAGAGGGAAAAACAGGTGTAATGTGGGGGCATTTTCAGCACTTGGGTATTGTCTAGAATGACATTGTAATGAATGATATAGGCCATTTTACATATTTTCATAACTTACAAAATTATGTGGGAGAGAGTGTAAACTGCAAAATAAACTTGAATCCATGCTTGGCGGCAATGCTCCAAAATGTGTTCATCAATTGTAATGAACGTACCACACTGTATTAGTCAGCCAAACAGGTGCTGACGCAAAATACCAGAAATCTGTTTGTCTTAATAAAGGGTATTTATTTGGGGTAGAAGCTTACAGTGACAAGGCCAGAAAGCATAAGTTTCTTCCTTCACCAAAGTCTGTTGCCATGTGTTTGAGCAAAACAGCTGATTGAAATTTGCCAGGGTTCTGGCTTCTTGGGTTCCTCTCTTCCCAGGGCTCCCTTTCTCTCCAGGCTCAGCACCTCTGTTTTCTCCACAAGGTCAGCTGTAGATTATGAGGCTTTCTAGCCTTTGCCTCTTTCCTCAAGGCCAGCTCTGAACTGCCAGGTGAACAGCTCATCTTTATTTTCCCCGGGGCTTTCTCGCCATCCTCATCAGAACTCCAACATCAAAACTGCTCCAACTCTGTCCTTTGCCATGTCTTTTATCTTTTGGACCCCACCCACAAGGGACAGGGTTCAACACCCTACTGACATGGCCCAATCAAATCCCTAATCATAACTTAATCATACCCAGATGAGCAGTCCAGTTTACAAGCATAATCTAATATCTATTTTTGGAATTCAAAACTATATCAAACTGCCACACTCCACACTCTGAATTCCAAAAATACATTACAATAGTCAAAAAAACTTAAATCAATTACAATGCAAATACAAAATCAAATCATAATCAGTTTAAAGAAATACAGCTAGTCTTCAGGCAAAAATCCCATCTGCTCTAGACCTCTGAAACTTACAAAACCATTTAACTGCTTCCAATAAACAAATGGAAAGAAAGGATAAATATTTTCATTACCATAAGGAGAAATTGGGAAGTTAAACATAAGTAATGAGTTTTCTTTAATTCAGTAAACGTGCAGGGCATCCTCCATTCGATTTCAAAATCTGAGAGGCCTTCTTAAGAGGTTTCTTCTCCGTGGGGCCACATGGCTTCCATTGTTTCTGCAGGCTTGCCCAATGGCCATTTTCTTGGTTTCACCCTCATTAAGCATCTGGGTGTCGAACAAGCTCTGGACATCACCCTCCAAAATTGTTGGGGTGATTGTCACATCTTACCCAATCTTTGTGTTGGGGTCTTAGCCTCTCTAGTACACTGAGGTGAAGACAACATTCCCGTTAACTTTTGACATACAGACGTAACTCTCTCAGAGCAACGAGTTGACCACCTGGCCTTCTGTAACATTTGGAATACAGGATCAACTCTCTCAGAGCAATGAGTTGACCACCTGGCCTTCCCTATTCCATGGGAGACAGGACCACCCCTCTCAGACCAATGGGGTAGTGACCTTAACTGCCCTTATCCTTGAGAAATGTTCTCCCACCTCTCTGCACCCTGGGGTGGCAAAATTCTCCCAGAACATTGGGTGGGAACATCCACCATCTTCAACTGCTGGGCAAAGTCATCCTCTCTGTACACATGGGTGGGGTTCCTCTCTCAGCCCAAGGCAATGTTTTCATTCCAGATCTTAGTTTCCGTGGTTTTCTTCTTAAAGCTCTTTCTCCTTTAATGTCTCCTTTCCATGTCTCCTTTAGTCCAAGCTGACAGTGGTTTTGTTCATACAGCACTCTCAAAAACTTTGTTGGTTTAGCATGTAAGAAGCAGGGGTACAAGCCATCAGACAGTAAGACTTTCTACAAGTCTTCTGAGGTAACTGCATCTTCAATCCTGATTTACAAGTTACAACTTTAGTTAAGTCCAAAAATGGGGCACTATCATCTGGGAGCTTGATTTCCAGAGACTTGGAAGTTCTGGAACTAGTTTCTGTTTTCTTTATGCCCAAATTTCAGTTCTCAGTGTATTTCTTTTGTCTAGCATTTTGCTGTAAGCTGCAAGGAGAAGCCAAGCCATATTCACCGAGTTTTCTTTGGAAAGTTCTTCAGCTAAATGCTCAGGTTCACCATTTTCAAATTCTGTCTCCCATAAAACACCAGGAGTTAATCTTCCTAAGTTCTCTGCAACTTTAATTCATGGATCAGATTCCAATAATAGTTTCACCATTTATTTCTAAGGCATCATAAAAAGTCTCTTTAGAGTCCATATTGCTATCAATAGTCTCTTCAAAGCAATCTAGGCCTTTTCCATCAAGCATTTCACAATTCCTCCAAAAAATACCCCTTACCCATTTATAAAATAATTCCAGCATTTTGACAATTGCAGAAGCACTGCCCCACTCCTGGTACCAAGCTGTATTAGTCAGGGTTCTCCAGGGAAACAGAATCAACAGGAGATATCTGTCAATAATATGATTTTATAAGTGTCTCTCAGATGACCGTGAGGATGCACAAGCCCAGGTTCCGCAGGCAAGCTGCAAACCAGGGGTTCTGATGAAAGTCCGATGAAAGGACCTTGATGAGTTTCTGGGAGAAACTGGCTGTACAAAAATGAGCTGGGAAATTCTCTCTGAATGTTGAAATCACTTCCCATTTTAAGGCATTCAACTGATTCAATAAAAGCATCACCCATTGCTGATGCAATCTCCCTGAATGATGCAAATGTAATCAGCCATCCATGAAGTAAATTCATAGGTGACTGAAGTCCATAAATGCTCTTTTATTACAATTAGCCCAGGTCTTGCTTGACCAAACTCCTGGACACAATTACCTGGCTGAGTTAACACATTAGCCTAACCACCATACACACTAAGGAGTTTTGTTGTTAATGTGGGAAAGTTTGGCCAGATTCGGGAGTCGGGCACATGGGAAATCCCTATAATTTTATGTAACATTTATTTAATCTAAGTATCTTTAAAACATATATATATATATATATATATATATATGTATTTTTTTTTTTAATTCCATTGTTCCTAAAAGCAGCTCTGTTCATTTTAAGGCTTAACTATCTATTCTCCATCTGTACCCAAACATAGTCCCATGGTATCCTATGTTTTTGGTTTGTTAAATTCTGCAAAAGCAATATACCAGAAATGGGATGACTTTTACAATTTGGGTTTATTAATCCACAAGTTTAGAGTTCCAAGTATGAGAAAAAAGTTTAAATCAAGACAATAGCATAGCTCTCATCCTGAAAACTGTCTATCAGCCATCAGCCCTCCTGGACTCCTCTATCACAGTCTGCAAGTCTCTACCTTCTCCTCTGGCTCCATTGCTCTCAGTTTCTTTCTGCTATTTCTTGGCTTTCTCTCTCATCTTCTATGGAATTCTCTCTCAGGACCAGTGGCCTTTTCTTTCTAATGAGTTCTGTTGTTTTAAGCATCTGGTTTCTGGGATATCTTTTATCAGTGTTTGGGAGTACTTTTTTTTTTTCATCTGCAGCTTATTTCTATATATATTCATCCAGTGTATAAAGGACTACAGTAAGAGGGTTAAGGTCCACCCTGGCATACATCTTACTAAAGTAATCTAATTAAATGGCCCTTTTCTCAAGTAATCAAAACTCCCCACCTATATTAGGTTCACAGGCAAAGGAATGACTTAATATAAGACCATAATTTTCTGGGATCCACAAAAGAATTGTACTAGATTCCACCCTTTGGAATCCCAAAATATATGTTCTTTCCATATGCAAAATACATTCATTCTATTACAATATTTCAGAAGCATTAAATCATTTCAGTAACAGTATTAAGTACCAAGTCTCATCAAAATCAGTTACAGGTGTGGTTTGTTATGGGGCAAAATTCTCCTCCAGCTCTGGAATTGTGAAGATAGAAAACAATTATCTGCTTCCAATACACAAAGGAAGTAGAGTCATAAGAGAATTCTCATTGCCATAAGGAAAACTTGGAAGGAAAACAGGGGTTGAGGTACCTAAACAGTTTCAAAAAGCTGCAGGGTATACACCATTTTCAAATTCTCTATGTTTTCTTGTCATCTTTGCCTTCCAGCTGAGCAGCAGCCCCACCTTTTCCAAGGGCTTACCCAGTGGCCATGTTCTTGACTCCACCTTTTCCAAGCAACTGGGTGGTAACTGAAATCCAGGCTTCACCCTCCAAGAACACCTGGTTGACTGGCAAACTATCCCCAATCTCCAGATCACAAGTTTAACCATTTTTAGGACAGCAGGGTGGTAGCCATTCTCTCCTCAATCCCTGGGGTATATACTCCACACACTCTGAAATCTGGGACTTTCAATCACTTTCAGAGAATAAGTCTGACATTTTATAATGAATTATAATATTCCCTGATCTGGCCTCCTGGTTTGCACTCTACACTTCCCCACATAACCAACACTGTTTTACTGTTTCTGATCATCTTGTGTATTTTCCTTTTTCTGCCTTAACAAACTAGGTGATTTTAAAAAGAAGAAATTTATTGTTTCCAGGTTACTGGCTACTTCCTTTACCTAGAATTGTGACAGCATAACTCCAAGCTTTGCCTTTTTACACAAAGCCTACTCCCTTGTGACTCATTGTGTCTCTAAATGTTCCTCTTTTTATAAGGACAGCAGTCATATGGAATTTGTCTCCATCCTGAAGCAGTTTGGCTTTGTCTTAAGTTATATCTTCATTGGCCATGTTTTACAATAAGATCACATTCAAAGGATTTCAGAGTAGGACTCCAATAAATATTTTTACATGGCACAACTCAACCCACAACACTGTTTTTCAAGATTTTTGCCTGAAGACTTTAACAATGTTAGGTTGCTTACACCTAGAGATTCCCACAAATACTCCCTAGCTCATTTGCTTACTTTCACCAGATCTTAATTTCCTCTATCACCTTCTCAGTGAGCCCATTCATAATTGCTATTTTAATTTCATACTTTCCATCCCTTCTTCCTGTTATTTTATTCTCCTTGTCAGTTGCCAGTATCTAAAATAATTCATAATTATGTTACTAAATATAATTTATATCTTCCCCACAAGAATATGATTTACTATAACACTGATTTTGTCTGTATCTAGTCATATTGCAGCAGTTAGCACTTCCCCACAAATTTAGTCACCAAGTACATATCTCTGGACTCAGTAAAGGAATGAAGGGGATCATAATAATTAGTTGGAGGGCAGCATTTTGTGGTTCTCAACAAACATCTCCAATGACAACTTTGACAGAAAAAGCTTACTGTCAAGGCCAAGGCAGTATAAGTTGCAACAAATTTGTCATTTTTCCAAAGAGTGAATATAGAGGAAAGGTTACAGGTGCAGGAGAGAAGATTTACACTGAGGTGGTAGGAATGGCATTACAGCAGCAATTCTGGGTACTACAGAGGTGTAGATGTTGAGAAATAGCAGAACTACTGCACTTTCCCTGGCATTAGTTGTGACACCATAGGCCCAAGAAATCACTGTGATATGCATACATGTGGTAAAATGAAAGAAGGAGTGGTTTCTGACTGTTCTGGCCCCAAATAATTTTTTAAAAATGGTATTTTATGTGAGGGGAAGAAAGCTGTGATCATAGAGCTGCTATTTCAGATGCTATAGAGGGAGAAACAGGCAAGGTACCTTTATCAGATTGTCTCCTGCAATCAACCCTGAAACAAGACTGCTTTCTTTTATAATAGGCTTCCTTTGTTTTTCCCTCCACCTGGACACTGAGTGAACTAGAAATTTGCCTCAGGGCCCAAGAACCATTCATATGTGGTCATTAAAATCAATGAATATTTCTTAGCTTTTTGTGGATAAGTCTAACAATAAGTGATCTTTCTAGTTTTCCAATGCCCCATTTACACATGTTGTTTCTGAGGGTACTTTGCTTAACACTCTTATGTAATTTGGATTGTATCTATCTACACATGACCTCTGTCTAATTATTTCTGAGGACTAGATTATAAATTCCTTTGGAGTCTAAGGGAATCTTTCCTTTTTCCTTTGTCCTGGAAAGACTATATGAAGACATTAATCCATGAGGTGGGGTTGACCCAGATGGCAGCGTAAGATGCTCTGGAGTGTCTTTTTCCCACACTTCTGAATAAAGGAAATACAGCATTAAAAATAGTATGAACAAAATCATGGTACCTTTGCTTACCCACCCTCCATACTCACCTCACTGCAATATGGATCCAATCTGTGCTCCAATTATACGGACCTAACCTGTAACAGAGATTGCAAGTTGTTTCAGTTTCCTAGGCTGATTATAGCAGATTCTATGAAATGGATTGTCTTTAAGCAATGGGAATTTATTAGCTTACAACTTGTGGCTGTGAGAATGTTCAAATCAAGCCATCATCTAACTGATACTTTCTCCATGAAGATTAATTGATGGTAATCCTTGGTTCCTCTAACACATGGCAAGGCAAATGGCTGCATCTGCTTGACTCTCCCTTATCTTCTGGGTTCTGTTGATTTTAACTTCTTGTTCTCATAGCTTCTTTGTCTCTCTCTCTCTCTGTCTCTGACTCTCTGTCTCTCTGTATCTCTCTTTTTCTCTCTGTCTCTCTGTCCCTCTGTCCCTCTGTCTCTCTTTCTCTCTCTTTCTCTCTCTCGTCATTTATTTTATAAAAAGACTCCAGTAAGAGGATTAAGAACCATCCTTATTGAGGTGGGTCACACCCTAATTAAAGGCTCCTCATCAAAAGGCCCTACATCCAATGGGCTTAAATCCATAAGAATGAGATATTTTAAAGAATATATGTTTGTTGTACATAGAACTTTAAACCATCACACAGAGTAATCCCTATGTGTGTATGTGCATACTAAGTTGCTGCTTTGTCCCTGTCAATATATTGTGACATCCTGAATAAGGAAAATCCTCTTGGGCTTGTCCTCCCAGAACTGACTCTGTAGACAGGAGTAGATTGCTGAGAGGTAAAGCAGTATAAGAAAAAGTTAAGTTAGAGTGGCCTGGAGCAAAAGAGTATGTGCTTCCTATATTATAAAGCATTCTGAAGAGGGTGATATTCTATTTCATGGGGAGTGGAGGGGTCATTTGAATTCCTATTAATGGGCTAATTCCTAAGACCATGAGCAAGCACAAGCCCAGGAGAGGATGCAGGCTCATAACAGACAGGGTGGACTCTGCACTAAACATTCTCCTCAGGGATAATATCACTATAAGAGGGTTATATGTTGAAGGAGAGTACTAGCTAACACAGAGCCGAATGGCAAAATCTGTTTGTTGTTTCTTTTCTTTTAGCTAATGCCACTCAAGGTAATCATTGTTTCAGCACTAACTGGATAAAAATTAAGAACCAGAAAAATGATGGACTATACCACAGAATTACCAGTTTAAAATATTAAAATGTACAGCAGGCAACTAAATATTATAAGACAGAAAGAAACAGGAAATGATTGCCCATCCACAGGAAAAAGACAAAAATCCAAAAGCCGTCAATGAAGAAGACAAGACATTAGACATATTTAGACAGACTTTTAAAATATGACTCTCAATAGGCTCAAGAAGATGGTAAAAAAAAATAGAACTAAAGCACGTAAGGAATACAATAGATGGATAATTTGAGAATATCAAAAAAGAGAAAATGTAGTGGGAACAAATAGAAATTCTTAAGTTGATGATCACAAATAACTGAAATGAAAATTCCATAGACAATTTTTTCTCTCTTTATAACAAATATAATTTACATTCAATTCTATTATTCATAGAAAAGTTTTCAAATATCTACTGGAAAAGATAAAATTTTATTACTTATAGTGGCAAGTTGAGATACTTTATGATTTCAAAAAGAGAGATTATGTTTGTAAACTTGTCTGTTCTTCTAGGCTGGATAACATTTGATTGATTTAAATTCAAAGGCATTATTTTACCTGATTAAATCACTATTAAGTCTTTGATTTGTCCACTTCATTAGTGAGTACAGGGTTGATCCCAGCCTGCTTGGTGGTCTATATGAACAGATGCTCAGTCAATAACACAGAGAATTAGATACACAGAAAAAGACGCTACAGAAGAGAGAACTTGGTTTTAATACTGGAGCCCTGGGGAGATATAATACATTCACCCGACAGTTTACAGCTGACCTTGTGAAAAGAATACAGCAGCTGAGAAGCCAAGACAGGTAAGCCTTACGCCCACCTACAGATGAAATTGGAAGAAGCTGGGCCCATAGAGCCTTAAGAGGAAAGAAGAAGGCTGAACCCTCACAAATATATCCGCAGCCATCTTGTGTCAACACATGGAAACAGACTTTGGGTGAGAAAATAACTCTTATTGTACCTAGAGTTGAACTCTTTAGGGCCTTGCAACTGTAAGCTTCTAAACAAAATAAATACTCTTTATAAAAGTCAAAAGATTTTTGATACTTTGCATCAGGACACCTTTGGCTGACTAATACAAATTTTGGTACTGGGATGTGGGGTATAGTCTGACACAATTACCCAAAAGGCTGGAATGGTTTTATAAATGGGTAAGGTGTATGCTTTGGAGGAATTATGAGATGCTTGATGGAAAAGTCCTAGACTGCTTTTAAGAGACTGTTGATAGGAAGATGGAGTCTAAAGTTATTTCTGATAAGGTCACAGAAGAAAATAATGAAAATATTATTGGAAATTGGAGGAAAAGCAATCTGTGTTTTAAAGTTGCAGAGAAATTAGAAAGATTAATTTCTGATGTTATATTGAAGGCAAGATTTGAAAGGAATGGACTTAGATATTTAGCCAAAGAGATTTCCAAACTACATGTGGAAAATACAGCCTGGCTTCTCTTTGAAGCTTGTATCAACATGTTAGAAGAAAGAGATAAGCTCACAATTGAATTGTTGGGCACAATTGAAACAGAAACTGATTCTGGAAATTCCATGCCTCTGGAAATCAAGCCCCCAGATGATAATACCTCATTTGAGGAATTAACTAAACTTGGAACTTCTAAGCCAGACTGAAAATGCAGCTGTCCAGGAAAGAGTTGTAGAAAGTTTTACTGTCTGATGGCTTAGATCCCTGCTTCCTGAATGCTAAACCAACAAGCTTCTTGTGAGAACATTATGAATAAAATCACTGTCAGCTTGGGTTAAAAGGGACATGTAGGGGAGATATGGAAGGGAAAATGTCTTTAAGAGGAAAACCATGGAAGCTGAGGTCTGGAATTAAGGCATCTCCTTGGACCAAGAGAGGAATCCCACCTATGTGTACAGAGAGTGTGAGCTTTCCCTGGCATTTGAAGAGGGTGGATATTCCAGCCTGCTTTTCATGGATAATTTTGCTGCCCTAGGCTGCAGAAAGGGTGGAGCACATTCCCCAAGGGTTGGGGAGAGTCATGTCAGCACCCTAGTACTCTGAGAGTGGTGGGTCTCTTCCCAATAGGTCGGGTAGTATAAGTTCTACAACCCATTGCTTTGAGTGGGGTGGGCTTGACTGCAATAGGTAAGGAAAGATCATGTCATGAACTCATCATTCTGAGAGGGATGAGCCTCTACACCAGAGAAAAAGGAGAATGTTCCTACCACCTCACGATAATAAGGGGGTTGATAGTGTACCCAAGAGATAGAGGAAAGAGTGGCCATCAACATAATGTTCTTGGAGGGTGAGGTCTGAAGCTCAGTCACCACCCAGAGGCTTGATAAGGGTGGAACCAAGAAAATGGCCTTTGGGCAAGCCTGTTAAAATGGCCCCTCTTGAGGCTCCAGGGAAGATAAGCCATCATGATAAGAATGACTCTCAGACTGTGAAATCTAATGGAGCATGCCCTGCAGATTTTCAGAACTGTATGGGACCAGGGACTCAAGTTTCCCTCCCAGATTCTCCTTATGGTAATGCAAATGTTTATTCTATGTCTGCCTCTTTATAATTGGAAGCAGATAAAGTTTTCTGTAAGTTTCAAAGGTCTACAGCCAGAGGGAAATTTGTCCCAACACAAACTGTATTTGTTTAAATCTATTGTGATATGATTTTGTACTTAGCATTGTTATTGATTTAATGGTTTTTTAAACAATATTTTAATGTCTTTTTGGAATTTGAATTGTGGAGTTTAGCAATTTGATAGTATTTATGAATTCCAAAAAGAGTTATGGATTATCTTTGTAAACTGGTCTGTTTAAACTGGTCTGTTTTTCGGGACCTGATACCCTTTGATTGTATTAGATTCAGCTGAGATGTCTTTGATTAAATTATTTTAAGTTTAAGGGTTTGATTCAACCACATCAGTAAGGTGTAACTCAGGTTAAGTTACTGGCCCCTTAGTGGGCCTTAAAAATGGAAACTTACCCAAGAAGACCCTCAGAAAAGAACATAAACAGGGGAAGATACATAAGAGGAGAGAACTTGGTCCTGCCATGTGACAGAAAAAAAGGCTCAAACAGCTAAAGCCCTGGGAAGAGAGATGAACCGTAAGCCAATCTACAGCTGAGAGTGGATAAAGCTAGGCCCACAGAATATTAGGAGGAAGAAGGAAGGAGAGGCCAAGCAGATGTTGTACACCATTTTGCTACAATTAAAGGCAACAGACTTTGGTAAGGAAGCAACCTTGGGTTGGACTCTTTAGGGCCTTGTAACTGTAACCTTCTACCCCAAATGACTACCCTTTATAAAAGTCAACCAATTTTTGGTACTTTGCATCAGTACCCCATTGGCTGAGTAATATGTTGTGTTCAACATTGGTCTATAATTGATCTCAGAGAGTATGATCATATCATCCCTCAGAAAAACAATTTTCTTCCTACCACACTTAGTGACAGGATAAGAAAACTTGTAGTTAAAGAACAGCAACCTTGTTGCAGAACAATTATTTCCCAAATATATGTCAACAATTCTAAATTCTGGTCATTAACAAATGGACTATTTTTCATTCTGGCTACCAACCAGTACATATTGAAGTCACTGCAGGTTCAAGATCAGATCCAGATTTCCAAAGCATCATAGGAAGGAGGAGCAACAGACCCCCTGACACCATTGAGTCTTTTGGCAAGCCCAGACTCAAAGACACAGCACTCACAGTAAACAGGAAGTGGCTAGAGTGAAAATATATATATATTAATAGGAGGCACAACTGATTGAGACTGGGACCTTGAATGTGCAATGCTGGTACTCAATCACTGACCTACATGTGCTCACAATTGTATAAACTATTGATAACTCTGAATTCTGAAAATTGCAAATGGAAGTCATCACATTTCTGACAGGAGAAATAGAGACAGAGAAATAATGTTAAGTAGAGAGCTGATTTTCTCTGATTGTCATTCTCATTTCGCACTCATAAATTCATTTATCCATTACTAGAGAAGCACTGAATTCTTCATTGATTCCAAATAAAAGGAACAATCAACATATAGATTCAGATGAGATAAAGCAAACAAAAAATACAGCATGACAGAAGAGGGAATAGAACATGATGAAAATTCTGCTTCATTTTTAGAGCTCATTCCCTGATTACAGTAGCAAATTAATTTTTTTGGTATTGATTAATATTTGCTTTCTTGAATTACAGAATTCAATGGAACTACACAGAGTCTATTTTTAGGGAAATTTATTTCTTTTATTTTTTAAATATATATTTTATTAGAGAGGTTGTAACCTTACAAAACAATCATGCCCATGATTTCACCAATACACTATATTGTTGTGGAGTATTTGTTACAGATTAAGAGGTAATATCATCAGACTATTATCACTAACTATTGTTGATTGTATACACTTGGAATATTTTTTCCATATACCTCTATTATGATCACAGTATATATTTGGCATTGATGTAACAATATTCCAGTATTACTGTTTACTATAGTGCCTAGGTTACATTAATTGTATTTTCCTATGCTTCTTCACATTCTTGCACCTTGCAATAATGATGTAAATTTGTTCTAGTTCATGGGAGAGCATTCTTGTATTTTTGCATTAACCACAATTTTCATGCACAAAATTATTTTCAAAGTAGATTTTAACATGGTAGCATAGTATGTATTGCTATTCAATAACATTAATAAGTCATGTTCTATTTGAAAATTATGTGTCCCATCAACATTTCAAAGATGTAAGGCTTTCATTCTACTCTGAGTAAATTTAATGTTTCATGAATGAGGATTCTACAGTTTTGTTTTTGTCATCCTGGGAAGCATAATATGTGACAAAAACCAGTTTGTGCATAATGACAAAGTATTAGGGATGACTAGTAAGCAAATTCCACCTGATGGAAAGGTGAAATAGATCTGAGAGGACATGGCAGATGAGATGAACTGTGAATTACATGGATGGATGGCAACAGAGTGGATGGAATTGGAATTGAGTAGGTGGAGAACACAGTCCAAAAAAAGCAAACTTTGGATAATTGTGTGGATCTCTGTTAGACATCTATCTCTGCAGGAACCAGAATAGGAGTTGTTCAAGATTTTCAGAAAATTCAGAGCGGATGTATTACTCAGGCATGACCTTGCTTTTGTGAAATAAGGACTAAAAATAAAATCCATGGAAATAGTTGAAGGCTTACAAGTGTGTAGGTAAAAAGGCCTGAATTAGAGACATGAAAATTAAGGGAGGAACTCTATCAATGTCACATCCAAGGTGTTGTGTGGCAGATTATGTTTGAGGGATTAGGAAAAATGAGGAGGAAAAAAAAAGTTCAAGTTGTTTGACTGTTTGAATTTATCTATTTTCAAATAGATATCAAAATAAAAATTAGACATTGAGTCATTAAAAATGTTTATATCTATCTTGCTGAAGAGATTGTTGAAAATTTGATATATGATTTGTATGTTTTCACGTATAGATTTGGATATAAGGAGATAAGTTCTGCATATTAGACAAATGCATAGAATGTATTTCATTGAAAATAATCCATAATTTAAAATTTTTAGATTTTATTTCAAAAGATAATAATCAATTTTAATCCATCTACTGCCAAAAAATCTTTCTTATGTTGTGTATATATTTCTCAATTTTATAAACACATGTACAGTCACAAAATTTTTTATATTATTTATGCATATATGTATGAGTATATACACATACACATAAAATACTTAGGATCCTATGGAGTTTATCTCAAATTATGTAATGATAACTTCCTCTTACCAAAAGATTTTATCAATTATATCATTTTTTTCATATCTTTTCTTCCTGTCACTCTTCCTTTAACTTTATTTCTACTTTGAGTGATTTAGATAATTTTCATTTCCATTCACATACTTAATGCTGTGATGAAATCTGTTTCCAAAGTTTATGTCAAACATATTATTTTAGTTAATATATGGGTACATTTAATGGTATACTATTTAGAAAATCATTAATTATATTCAGGTTGTATTAGTTATTTCTTATGTTTTAACATATTCTCATATTGTTACAGTTCTTTATGAATTTAGTTCATCTATTCATCAGTATTTATCTTAATGCGCTGAGATGTGAGATAATATGTTCAGAAGTCCTTCCTTTTCACTGTTTCATTATTACATCTATATTACAACTTTTTTGTCTTTTATGCTAATTAACATTTCTGGTCAATTGTATTATACTTAAACTACCCTTGGACTGGAATCACATTATTATGGTAAGATATTAAATATCTTGCGAATACATGCTTCTTTATATAAATGACTTTTCTTAAAATTATTAATTTTCCTTTTTGATTTATCTTTATAAATTTCTGAAAATGGCCATCAATTAGTCATAAAAATAGCTATTTCACTAATATTATAATGTTTGATGGAATGATTTATTTATAACATTTTTTTTGTTCTAAAAAATGTTTATTCTTCATTCATTCAATTCTTTTGTATCTGTCCCATAATATAAATTTTCTACACCCCCCCCAAGATGGCTCTTTCATCTGTTTGCTCATTGTCTGCTTGGTGCATACTCATTTCTTCTTTAGGATGAACCAAACCTGGAACCTGCCATGTGGGAAGCAGCTGCCAAAATGCTTGAGCTACATTTGCTCCCTACTCATATTTTTATGTTTGTTGTGCTCACTGTCTGCTCATTATTTGCTCATTGTCTTACTTTTTGTCTGCTCATTGTTTCTGCTCAATACCTGCTTCTTGTCTCCTTGTTGTTTGTTTGTTTTCTTTAGGAGGTATTGGAAACCAAACCCTGGACCTCCCATTTTGAAGGCAGGTGCCCAACTCCCTGAGCTAATCTTCTCCCCCATAATATAATTTTAAGTATTGTATATATAATTTATTCAAGAATGAGATTAGACAATTAAACACATGGATTCTACATACATGTGCAATGCATGTTCATAGAATATGCTGATTTCGTTATGTAAGAGGATTAGAGATGGTGGCTGAGAATGAATGTGGTAGGGAGGGTATATAGGTAATGACTGCAACTGTGCAGTAATCACAGATATAAGACAGCAGACCTATCAAAACACTGGCACCCTTTTCACTGTCGTGTGGTTCCCCCTGCCTATGTCATATGATCACTATTTGGCCACCTATTGATCCCTGAGATACGCATTACTTATGGACAACAGTACCTGTGTCAAGCTTGAAATTGGATCATGGATTGGTGGTTTTCTCTAAGTGGGAGATGTGCTAACTTTGCTTGCTACATTGACCTTCTACAGTCTTTAAATGATTGCCCATATCTTTTGTGACTTATTCTCACTCATGAAACTTTCCTGACACTACAATAGTGGAGAAGGTGACCTTATCTTAACTTATATCACTGTTTCCTTTCATTTGGACTTTATTACCTTATTGTTTCATTCTGGCTATCATTTTAATGATTTCTTCCTCAAGAGGCAGACACAGAGCCTTTTCGACCGGCTCATGTCACTTGACTGTTCTGAGTTTTATGGTATCCTGGGTGTGGTTTACATGACACCAGAATCAGAAACAACATTCAATCTGAAGAAAATGTTGTCATATCATCAGTCTTTCTTGAAAGAATGATGTGCAAAATGCTCTGAAGAAAGGAAAAAAACTCCAATGGCTAACATGTAACTAGGATTAGAAAAGAGTACATTCTAGGGAGTTTAGCATTTGGGGCAGAACTTGCAGTGTATGGGTGTTTTTGTTTGCTAAATCTGCCAAAGCAATATACCAGAAATGGATTGTTTTTAATAAAGGGAATTAATTTGGGGTAAAATCTTAGTGTCAATGGTGTGAAAATGTCCAATTCAAGGCACCTTCAGAAATACTGTCTCATGGACTCCTACCATGTGGTGAGGCACTATGGCAGCTAATTTCTGCCAAGGTCCCTGCCCTCCCATCCAGGCTCACCTTCTTCTTGAGCTCATCTATGGTGATCAGGCATATGGCTTGTCTCTTTGTGGGCTTCCTCTATTCAGCTTCAGCTGTTGTTCTTTGAGCCTTAGTTCATCTGTGGGCAATCAAGCATTTGACAAGGATCATTTCTTCCACTTTGTACTGATCCCTGGGTCTAGTGTTTTGGAGGCTTCTGTCCATGCCCCTATGCTCCACTGATTCCAGCCTCTAGCCTCTGTCTCAGCTGCAAATGATTCTGGTGTGCTCTTTCACATGGCAAAGTAAAATTGGCAGCTGTCTTTCTTGGTGTGTTTTAGCTTTCAGTTCTCTGATTACATAAGCCTCCTTCAAGACGACAGAAATCCAAACTGGGTCTCATTTCACTGATGTAGAAAAATCAAAGGCCCTAAAGTGATTTAATCAAATGATCTAATAAAAATGTCCCTCAACTGAATCTAATGCAGTTAAATGGCCCCATACAAAGAGGAATGGATTAGTTTAAAAACTGATCTATTCTTGGATACAGAGAAAAACTTCACATTGTTATGCTCTATAATCCCTTCAGAATCCCAAAAAGATATGTTCTTTCCATATGCAAGATACATTCAATATATCTTGCATACATAAGATCTGGCTCTTCCTAATATCTGACAAACAGACCCAACCCCCTCAAAACAGTGGGTTGGTAAGCTAACTTTCCCCAATCGCTGGGGGATGTGCCCCACCCTACTAGTTGCCTGGCATGGCTGAACACCTTCTAAAAAGATGGAAGAAGTCCAACCCTCTCTAAGCCATGGGATATACTCAACCCCTCCACACACAAGTGTGTGATCCCTCTTTGGTGAAAGAAGATATCTTAAGTCCAGACCTCAGCTTCCATGATTTTACCCTTGAAGGCATTTTTCCTTCCATCTGTTCCCTTCCTGTCCCTCTAAGTCCAGGTTGACAATGGTTTTGTTCATACACATCTTGCAAATAGCTCATTGGTTTTACATGCAGTTCACAGAGGTCTCAAATGACAGACAATAAGACTTTCCACATTTTCCTACTGGATAACTGGATTCCCATTACTGGCTTGTAAGGAATTGTCTGCCTGGTTTCAAGTTCATTTAGGTTCTGACATGCAGCCATATTCTCTGGGGACTATTTCCAGAAGCTCAGAATTCTCCAAACCATCAATTTCTGGTTATTTTTGGCCCAGGATTTCATTTTTCAGTTTATTCCTTTTCTCTCTCATTTTACTATAAGCTGCAAGGAGAAGCTAGGCTGAACTTTTCACATTTAATTTGGAAATCTACTTAGCTAAAAGTCCAAGCTCACAACTTTCAAGTTTTGCTTTTCATTTAACATCTGTAGTCAATTTTGAAGTTTTTTACAGGTCTTAAACAAGGATTGCCTTCCTACCAGTCATCATTTCTGTATAAGTCCTCATCAAAAGTACTTTAGGGTCTTTTTTCCCACCCCTGTCTCTTGAAAATCATCTTGGCCTTTTCTTTCAAGCATCTCACAATTCCTCTAGAATCTACCCCTTAACCATTTATAAAACTGTTTGAACAGTTTAGGGACTCACAAACAGCAGCACCTCACTCTCTTGGTACAATTTCTGCTTTAGTTTATTAAACTACCAATAATATATATGAGAAATTGCTTATTTTATATAAAGGGAATTTATTTTAGGTGAAATCTTACAGTTACATCCAAATCAAAGCCTTGTCAGAGATATTGTCTCATTGACTCCTGCCATGTAGTGAGGCAAAATGGCACCCAATCCCTGCAAGGCCTTTACCTTCCTTTCCAGGCTTTCCTTCCCTTTGAGCTCACCTGTGGGTGATCTGGAACATCTTTTTTTGTCCCTCCTCTCTTCAGCTTTGGCTCTTCTGCTTTCTCCACAAGCTCAGCTGTGGGTATCAAGCATGTTGCAGAGTTCATGTCTTCAGCGATGTGTTGCTCCTTGGACCTAGCCTATTGGGGGGCTCTTTCTATACTCCTTTGTTTGACTGCTTCCAGCCTTAGGCCTCTTTCTCAGCTGTAACTGATTCTGACATCCTCTTTCATGTGGCAATGTAAAAGTGACAGCTGTCTTTCTATTTGTGTTTCTGCTTTCATTTCTATACTTATAGAAGCAAGGAAGAAGGCAGAGACACAAATTGGGTTGTGCATCATTGACATAGTCCAAAGTCCCTAAAGAAATTTAATCAAGTGGTCAAAACAAAAGTTGCTTAATGAAATCTAATGCAATGAAACACATCACACCCACAGGAATTGATTAATTTAAGAACATGATTTTTATGGGATTGTCAAAAAAATTATCAGGCTGTCATGATGGGACTTTCCTGAAGGCAGTACAGTTCAGTTACATTCAATAAAAATTCATTAAGAATATAACAAATATAGATAATACATAAAGCATTGATATATTATTTATTAACTGCATATGTGAGTGGAACACTAATTCTATATTAGTTGATAGAATTTCAACTGTAATACAACCATGATATATTTTGAAGTGTTTGTTGATCAAACACATCATGCTTTCTTATTCTCACAAAGTTGTAAGAAGGGAGTGGACAATATATACTAAGTTAGACATCCATCCATGCTGTGTATATTCAAAAGCTGCTAATTTTCAATATTTTATTAATGCCCCAGGGAATCATGGAAAATTCTGCAACCAAATTGTTTTTTAAAATGCTTGAGTTTATATATTAGTTACATAATCTTCAAAATTCAAATATTCAGATAGTTTAATTGGAAATATCCCAAAATATTTTATTGATCTCTATAGATGACATGATAAAGTAAAGTTAATTAAAAGTTAAATCAGAAAGTATCTAGTTTAAACATTTTACCATTACATAAATATTTCATATTTTTAAATTAAATTTTTCTTGTATTTTACAAAAATGAAGCGATAAGTAACTTTTTAAATACTACTTTTGGAGCAGTTTTATTAATAATAAATACAAGTTAATTTTAATGAAATTTGAGAAAAGGTAGCAAACAGTCTTGCAGACAATGGGGATGTTGGAGTGTTTACACTCAGGTTATCAAGGTATAAAGAAAAATTAAAATAATTAAGAGAGTGTTTCTCTTAAATAAAGGGGAAAAAGCATTAGAAAAATGAGTGTCCAGAAATAGATACATGCAAGCATGTTCACTAAACTTATGAATAGTTTGAAACAAATTCTATCTGGAGTATATTAATCAGGGTTCTTCAGAAAAATAGAATGGACTCTATATATACAAACATATATTAAAAGATTTTTGTTAAGAATTGTCTCTTATAACTGTGGACATTGGCATGCCCAAATTCTGTAGGGAAGTCCCAAGTTGGAAACTCTAATGAATGTGAAGTTGAATTCCTGAGGAGATGTTGATCAGCTGAAGTAGAGACAGCAATTCATCTTTCTTCCAAAATCCTCAAATCTGGCTTTTAACACTTCCTTCTGATTGCATTGGGAGATTCCCCATGCTGCTGAGGGCATTTTCCTTTATTATTATAGATGCAAACAGCCATAGAGACAATTAACTGATTACAGAGGCAAATCCATCAATGAAAGACCCTTATAAATTTTTTAAAAATCAGAACAGTGTGTGCTTAACCTGATATCATCACCTAGCAAGTTGGCATATATAACTGATCACAACATGGAGGTAACAGAACTTATTAATAGATGATGATAAATAATTGTATATCCATTTTAGACGGGGAAACCATTTTCTCCCTACCTACTCCATATGAAATAGTCAATTATAAGTGGATTGTGAAGCTTCATGGTAATTTTAGAAATAATGATATCAGGAAGGGAAATATTTATTAAATAAATAAAATAAAATATAAAGGAAACTATTCTAAATTGCACTACATTAGAATTAAAACCCCTGTTTATCAAAAAACTCCACTGAAGAAAAATGCAAACCAGGGAGAGAGATAGAGATGAGGAAGTGAGAGAGAATATATCCAATACATTACTGATATAAACATCATATCTAAAATATATAAATAAATTTTACAAATCAATAGCAAGTTTGCAGATAATTCAAAGGAAAAATATAGGCAAGAAATGATAACCTATACTTTAAAAAAATTAAATCCAAATAGTCAAAAATAAGAAATGTTAATCAAATGAAGTTGGCTTTCTCCAAAGTCAGACATTGAGATTGGCATATGAGAAGAATTAGGTTATTTATGAGCAGATCTGTGGAGGAATAGATTGTAAGGTGGAGAATTGAAATAGGTATCATAAATTGGCCATATTTGTTTCCTACAACAAGAAGTTTACAAATGGGTAGCAACTGTAATTCCTTCCTACTAGAAACATTCAAGACAAAATTCAGAACAGTTCCTTGAATTCCTTCATCCAAACAGGATTAAAATTGGGTTTGTTGGAAATCTGTCCCTGGGGTAATTAATTCCCCATAATACTACCCATGCTAAGCAATCCATGGGACAAGAATATTCCTGGCTTCAGAAAAAACATTGTCTAACTGTTACTAGGGATAGTATTAAGATATCAAGTTATAGGTTGAATCAAGGATAAAAACAAACACACTTTCTTAATCTTAATCTGTATATTTGTGAGTATAAACTCATTGCAAAATTGACCCCTTGAATATAATATTTTTATTTAAGGTGTGATCCAAATGAAAGAGGATAGGTCTTAAAGTGGATCACTAGAGGCCCTATAATGAGGATCCAGTTGTCACAGCTGCAAGGAAGTAGTTAAATTTGCAATGTAATGGGAGGCAGATAAATAAGCCAAGGAGCTCCAAAGATTGTTGAAGTCAGCAGGAGAATGATACAGATTTGGGAATGAAAAAGTGGCCTTTTTAATATCTTGATATTGTACTGATTCTAGTTTCAAACTATGATCCAAAATATTCCTATTTTTTCTTAAGTGAAAACAATGTTGATGCATGTTTGATAGTAGCTTAGGCAACTAAGTCAAGCTATGGATGGTAAAGAAACAGTGAGTGTGGACAAATGAGAGAAAAGCACCAACAGCACCTACTAGAGTTCTACCATAAAGAAACAAGTAGGAGAGGGGGCAAGATGGCATCAGTTTAGGAGGTCACTTGCTGACCTGCTCTCTGAGGACAGCTGATTGGGGACAGGGTCCTGCCAGTGGGGTCTGTGTGGAGGGTGCATGGAGGAAGAATGTTGGTGACATTGATTAGGAGGGAGCTGGAGACGTGGTGGACTGCTTGGGAAGGTTTCATGAGTTTCCCCCTGCCTGTGGTGGTTGGCACAGAATGCTGAACCCCACCATCACGGAAAAAGGCTGGTTTGAGCCGCAACTCCCACTGGCAACCTGGTGAGAGGCTGCATTCTCTGAGAGTGGGAGGGTTCTGGTGGAAGGTTGAGAGGGGTTTTCTTTCTGTGTATTTGGCTGCCTGGAACACCTTGCAGCTTTGGGGAACAAAACAGCTGGCTTGAAGTGGCACCAGGCTGAGGGGAGTGGTGAATCTGCTGAGGAAGGTTGATTTACCTAACTGCTCAGGGATACACCCCAACCCCTGCTGGCAAACTGGTGAGATGGAGCATTCTCCAAGAATGGGAGGGCTCTGACACAGGGTGGAGAGGGGTTTCCTTTCTGTGGATTTGGCTGCCTGGACCCCTTCATAACTTTGGGGAGCAGAAAAGCTGGCTTGAAATAGCATCAGGCTGAGGGGAGGGGCAAATCTGCTGAAGAAGCCTGATTTACCCAACAGGCTGGTGATACTGAGGCTTGGCTCCAGAGGGGGCAGAGTCAGCCAATTTTATAATTTTGCACTGACAAGCATCAGAGTTTCAACTCCTCTGCAGAGGCCAGGAAGTGGGAAGTGCTTGATTAGTTTCCACGAGCCTATTTAGTGTCCCCTCCTTGAAGGGGGTGGTCTAGAAGAGGACTTATTTTGGATCCCTTATTTCACCAAAAAAAAAAAGAAAGAAAGAAAAGAAAAGAAAGAAGACAGTTACTTTAAACAATAAAAAAAGAATTTTTTTAAATTAGTTTAATTGCTAAAATCTGCCTCAATACCTGAAGATAGAACATTGCAGGGCAACTGACTGATGAACACAAGCAGGCTGAGAGGTTCCACAAGGGCCCAAGAAGGAACCCTGTTCTTCCTTAGCTTTGTTTGCCTGTTGCTTGTATGGTTGGTTGGTTTTTCTTTATTTATTTGTTGTCTCTTGCTTTCCTTTTCTCTTTCCTCCCCTCCTTCTTTTTTCTTTTCTTTTCTTCTTTTTTTAAAATTAGGTGCTACTAGCTTGTCCCTTCTTTGCTGTGCTTTTTCTTCTGTGATTTCTCATTCTCTGTCTATATTGATTTTCTCTCCCAATGCTGTCTTTTCTTTCTTTCATCTTTCTGCCCTCTGCTTTCTGTTGTTGTTCTTGCATACCACCTTTTATCATTAGCCCACAACTTAAGGGTGTCAATTTCTCTTCTATCTATTCTGTTTTCTTCTTTTTATATTATTATTAACTTTTTCCTTTCAGCCCTTTCTTTACTCTTTCTCTCTCTCCTCATCATTCCAGCCTTCTAAATCATTATATATGTTTTCCTCTTTTGGTTTCCAAGTCCATTGCAGGTACTCCACGTATTTCCTATTACTCTACACTGCCTGCATGAGTTTAATATTCGTTTTGCTAAGACTTATACGGCCCATCTTCTAACTTTTATCAATATTATGATTATCCTTCTTCCTTTCTCATATTTTTAGATTCCTCTGGCCCTAGTCTTTTGCCTTCAAGATAACATAGAAAGAAGCAAGGAAATAAAGTAAAAAGAATAAAGTCTTAAGGAGAAATTTCAAAACAAACAAAGAACCACCAGTTACTAAAACTCTAGAGCAGAGAAAGAAGCTAATCAACTGAATAAAGCCATCAAGATAAAATGATGAATAAAGGGCAACAAAAAATTACAAACCATGCTGAGAAACAGGAGAAGATGGACCAGTCCAATGAATAAACTAAAAACTAAGAAGAGATGCAGAACATCAAACAACTAATTAAAGCTTTCCAAACAAATATCATGGACCAGCTTAATGAGGTGAAGGAAGAGATTAAGGATATTAAGAAGACACTGGGAGAACATGCTGAAGAAATTGTAAACATATATACAAAGATAACAGATATGATGGTGATAAATGGCACAATCCAAGAAATCAAAAAGATGCTGGATTCACATAACAGCAGATTTGAACAGGATGAAGAAAGAATTAGTGACGTGAAAGACAATACATCTGAAATCAAACAGATAGCAAGAGATATAGATAACAAGTTAGAAAAAATCCAGCAGGGACTCAGGTATTTAACCAACATCAAAAAATGCACAAACACATGCATTATAGGCATCAGAGAAGGAGAAGAGAAGGGAAACGGAATAGAAGGAGTGTTGAAGGAAACAATGGCTGAAAAATTCCCAACCCTATTGAAGAAGATGGATGTACAAGTCCAGGAAGCACAGCACACCAAAAACAGTATATATCCCAACAGACCAACTCCAACACATATACTTTTCAAAATGTCCAATGCTCAAGACTAAGATAAACTACTCAAGGCAGCAAGAGAAAAGAGAACCATCACATACAAGGGAAGCACAATAAGATTAAGTGATGATTTCTCATATGAAACCATGGAGGCAAGAAGACAGTGGTATGACATAGTGAAAGTACTAAAAGAAAAAATCTTCCAGCCACGAATACTTTATCCAGCAAAACTGGCATTCAAAAATGATGGAGAATTCAAGATATGCACAGATAAACATAAATTAAATAGTATGCCAATAAGAAACCTGTATTTCAAGAAATACTAAAGGAAGTTCTACAAGTTAAAAGGAGAAAAAAAGGGAAAGAGAGTTGGAGGAGAGTGTAAAAACAACTAAAAAGACAAAAAGAGAAATAAACACAAAATATGACATACATTAACCCAAAGAAAATATGGCTGAAGTAAGAAATTTGTTGAGAGCAATAACACTGAATGCTAATTAATTAAATTCCCCACTCACGAGACAAAGATTGGCAGAATGGATAAGGAAATATGATCCATCTATATACTGTCTACAAGAAAGCCACCTTCAATTCAGAGATTCAAGGAGGCTGAAAGTGAATGGCTGGAAAAAAATTTTACAAGCAAAAATAGCCAAAAAAGTGCAGGAGTAGCTATTCTAATATCAGACAAAATAGACTTTAAATGCAAATCTACTGTAAAAGACAAACATGGACGCTATATATTAGTAAAAGGTGTAATCATTCAAGAAGAGAGAACATCATAAACATTTATGCACCTAATCAGGGTGCCTCAAAATACATGAGGCAAACTGTAAAAACTAAGCAGAGAAACAAATTTCCCTCTCTATATAGTGGGGGACTATAATACACCATTATCACCATTAGACAGTACATCTAGACAGAGAATTAATAAAGTAAGAAAGACTTTGAACAATACATTAGAGGACCTGGAACTTATAGACTTATAGAGAACACTACATTCAAATACAGAAGGATTTACATTCTTCTTGAGTGCAAATGGATCATACTCCAAGATAGACCACATGCTCAGCCACAGAACATTTCTCAATGAATTCAGAAAGATTGAGATTATTCAAAGTAATTTCACTGATCACAATAGAGTGAAATTGGAAATCACTAAAAGCCAGAGAAACAGATTAGGTATAAAGATATGGAAATTAAACAACACATTCTAAGACAAACAGTGGATCAAGGAGGAAATCTCAAAAGGAATCAGAAACTAACTTCAAACTAGTGAAAATGAAAACACAACATATCAATACCTATGGGATGCAGCCAAAGCTGTCCTGAGAGGGAAGTTCATAGTCATAAATACATATATTAAAAAAGAAGAAAGAGCTAAAATTGAAGACCTAACTGCATACTTGGAGAAATTGGAAAAAAACAACAACAAAATAAACCTAAAGGAAGTAGAGAGAAGAAT
This sequence comes from Cabassous unicinctus, assembly GCA_029593785.1. Taxonomy (NCBI): domain Eukaryota; kingdom Metazoa; phylum Chordata; class Mammalia; order Cingulata; family Chlamyphoridae; genus Cabassous; species Cabassous unicinctus. The sequence goes on from JAQZBX010000284.1 coordinate 90,111, forward strand.
TAACAAAGATTAGAGTAGAACTAAATAAAATAGAGAATTAGAAAGCACTAGAAATATAAACAAAACCAAAAGGTGGTTCTTCAAGATGTACAATAAAATTGACATACCCTTAGCCAGACTAACAAAGAAAAAGAGAGAACAGATCCAAATACACAAAATAAGGATTGAGCAAGGGGATATCACTATTGACCCCACAAAAATAAAGAGGATATTTTCAAAAATTATATGCCAACAAGAATGATAATTTAGAGGAAGTGGACAAATTTCTAAAAACTCAAAAACAGCCTACATTGACAAAAGAAGAAATAGATGAACTTAGCAGTCCAATTACAAGAAAAAAGATTGATTCAGTCATAAAAAACCTCCCAACTAAGAAGAGTCCAGGACCAGATGGCTTCAAAGCTGAATTCTACCAAATATTCCAGAAAGAGCTAACACCAATCCTGCTTAAGCTCTTCCAAAATATAGAAGTAGAAGGAATATTGCCTAACTCATTCTATGATGCCACAGTATTCCCTAATACTAAAGCCAAATAATGATACCACAAGAAAGGACAATTACAGGCCGATTTCTCTAATGAACCTAGATGCTAAAATCCTCAACAAAATACTTGCTAATCACATTCAACATCATATCAAAAGTATTATACAAAATCCCCGAGTGGCCTTGATCCCGGGTATGCAACAATGGTTCAATATAAGAAAATCAATCAATGTAATACACCACATAAACAGATGGAAAGAAAAAAATCAAACGATCATCTCTATAGATGTAGAAAAAGCATTTGACAAATACAGCACTCTTTCCTGATAAAATACACTGCAAAAGATAGGAATAGAAGGAGACTTTCTGAATATGATAAAGGGTATATATGAAAAACTCAAAGCTCACATCATCTTCAATGGTGAAATTCTAAAAGCATTCACTCTGAGACTGGGAACAAGACAGGGATGCCCACTATCACCACTCCTACTTAACATTGTCTTAGAAGTACTTGTTTGAGTACTGAGGCAAGGAAAGGATATAAACGGCATCCAAATTGGAAAAGAAGAAGTAAAAATTTCATTATTTGCAGACAACATGATCCTATACATAGAAAGACCTGAGAAATCTACAAACAGATTCTGGAACTTGTAAAGGAGTTCAGCATTGTCGCAGGCTATAAGATCAATGCTCAAAAATCCGTAGCATTTCAAGACATCAATAATGAGCAATCTGAGAAAGAAATTAAGAAATAAATACCATTTACAAAGTAACTAAAAGAATCAAATACCTAGGAATAAATTTAACTAAAGATGCAAAGGCCTTTTATACAGAAAACTACACAACACTGTTAAGGGAAATCAAAGAAGAGTTAAATAATTGGAAGAATATTTCCTGTTCATGGACAGGAAGACTAAACATCATAAAGATGTCTATCCTAACCAAACTAATCAACAGATTTAATGCAATCCCTATGAAAATCAACATGGTAATTTTTAAGGAAGTGCAAAAACTAACTCTAAAATATTCCTGGAAAGCTAAGAGGCCCCAAAATGCCAAGGCATATTGAAAAAGAAAAATGAAATGGAGGTATCACACTACCTGACTTGAAAAGATACTACAAAGCTACAGTGCTCAAAACTGCCTATTATTGGCACAAGTATAGACATATTCACCAATGGAACCGAATTGAAAGTTCTCATGAAGATCTTCACACATACAGTCATCTGATATTCCACAAGGCCACCAAGTCAGTTCAGTTGGGAGAAAATGGTCTCTTTAACAGTGGTGCTTGGAGAACTGGATATCCATATCCAAAAGAATGAGAGAGGAACTCCATCTAAACCCTATTACAAAAATCACCTAAAGATGGATCAAAGATCTAAATCTAAGAGCCAAAACCATAAAGACCTTGGAAGATAATGCAGGGAAGCATCAACAGGACCTTGTAATAGGAAATGGTTTCGTGAGCTTCACACCCAAAGCACGAGCAGCAAAAGAAAAAATAGATAAATGTGATCTCCTCAAAATTAAAAATTTCTGCACCTTAAAGGACGTTATTAAGAAAATAAAATGGCAGCCGCCACAATGGGGGAAAATATTTGGCAATCATATATGATGTTAGCATAATATTCTGCATATATAAAGGAATCCTACACATAGAAAATAAAAAGACAAACAACCCATTTTAAAAAAATGGGCAAGTGACCTGAAAAGACACTTCTCCAAGGAAGAAATACAAATGGCTAAAAAGCACATCAAAAAATGCTCGACCGCTGACTGTTAGGGAAATGCAAAACAAAATTACAATGAGATACCATCTTAAACCCATCAGAATGGCAGCTATTAAAAAAACAGCAGACTACAAGTGTTGGAGAGGATGTGGAGGAATGGGAACCCTCATCCACTGCTGGCTGAATTGTGGAATGGTCCAGCCACTGTCGAGGACAGTTCTTCAGAAAACTAACAATAGATCTTCAATATGATAAACAAAATGTGATACATACATACAATGGAATATTACTCATCTGTAAGAAGGAATAAAGTGCTAACACACAGAATAACATGGATAAATCTTGAAGACCTTATGTTGAGTGAACAAAGCCAGGCATTGAACAATGAACTGTATATGACCTCACTGATTTGAATTGTGGAAAGTGAGCAGTCTCTGAGAACCATAGTCTGAAACATAGGTTAACAAGGGGGAGAAAGAGGAGAGAATGTTGTGATCCATCACCCATATTGACATAATCTTTGGTAAAGTGATAGAATATAGTTGCATATTGAAGGATAAGACAGATGGGTAGTGATACTGCTGGGTTGGTTGGTGCAGGGTTTACAGGAGGGTAGATTAGGGAAGGTGGGTTAGAATTTCCAGGATACTGGGGGGAGAGATGGGAGAGGTGCCAGGTGAACACAGAATTTGTGAGTATGAGGCTGAAATTTCAGGAGTGGAAATGCTCTTAAGACTAGGTAGTGTCACTGGGTTAGGGTGTAGGTTGGGGGGCATTCTGGATGGGGTTCATCTGGAGTAGGCTTCTGGGGAGTGTGTGAGTTTTCATCCTGTAAATTTGTGTTGTCTCAGTGAATGGTGACCCACATAGTGAGTGGGAAGGAGATGATCTGCCATCTTTGGGAGGACTGATCCACCCAAAAACATACAGTTGGTTATCTCTTATAAGCAAGGGTGGATCCTAATAGGGGAGGACAATCAATATCTCAAGAACTCTTGTTGCATGTAACTATGAATTTTTTCATCCAATGAGTCAAGACACAGGGGTGTCATGTGCCCCAGTGGGATGGGGAGGAAGGAACAGAAAAGATCAAACAGGGGGTATTCGGTGGTCAAGGGAAAGTTTTTCATTACCTTACAGTGATGGACACAGTATATGGTATATATCATCAAAAATTATTAAACTGTACCATCTATATTGTAAACTATACTGTAAACCATTGACAATGTTTAGTACATATATTTTACTATCTGTATAACAGTTATAACAATATTACCATCCACATACAAAAAGATTTTAATATGGGGTGAGGAAAGGGGGAGGGGGTTGAGTATATGAGAGTCTCTAGTATTTTGTGTGTGATTTTGCTGTGACCTAAATCTTCTTTCAAAATTAAATGAAAATTTGGTGAGTGAAAGCGGGCAGGTGCCACAGTACAGACTGGAAACCCGATAATGCAGTGATAAAAGGAAAAATGTTTAAAAATTTTTAAAAAATATTTTCCCCATTTTTTGAATATCCCACTCCTTTAATTTTATCTTATTTTTAGTTTTTTTTTAAGTTTCCAAGTATTTTGTCTCTTATATTTAAACTTACCATTATTATTTCATTTTACTTTTAATTGTATGTGGCTAATATATGGGCTTCATCTTCAAGGAAGCTTTGGATCACAGAAGGGTTACAGAGGGGCAGGAGAGGATCATTGATGGGGATGTCTGCGATGGGGGTTTCATGGGAGGAAGTTCACCTGAATATATATGAAAGATATATAAAATTATTCAAATGATCAAAGGGGGGGGCATGGTCACATTAGGTAGACAATCACTCAATAAATGAGAGAATACTGAATTCCCAGACTGGAGAGCTCTGCCACATTATCCAAGGGAGCAGCAAAAGTCTCCCGAGTTCAGGAACAGTGTCTGGCAAAGGAGGATGATCCACAAATGGGTTCTTGTTATTGATGACTAGCCTTATGAGTCTTTGCTCTTGTAATTGAAATTTGGTCTACTGTTATGGTGTGCCTAACGGTTGCCACCTGAGAGCCTCCGTGTTGCTCAAAGGTCGCCTTTCTCTAAGCCAAACTCAGCCTAAGAATGCATTGCCTTCCCCCTAGCATGGGACATGACTCCCAAAGATGAGCCTCGCTGGCAATGCGGGATTAATACCAAGTGCCAACTGGCAATACGACTGGAAACTGACCTTGATTAAATGGTGTAAAGGGTAAAGACAAATGAGTTTATAGGCTAAGAGACTTCAAAGACATGTGGAAGGTCATCACAGAGATAATGCTTATGCACAACTCAGTAGGATCACATAGAACACCAAAGTGGATATCACCCCACACAGAAGGGCTCCTGAGGGCTCTGGAGACACCCAGGTCCTATATATGGGGGGATACCTCCAGAAATTGATACCTTGTGAGTGGGCTATACTTTGGAATCTGTGCTCCTGAGAGTGACAGAGCTGGAACCAAATAATTCCTCCCTGCACATGGTCCATCATTCCCTTCTATTCAAACTTATATGTGGTGCTGGAGTTTGTAGGTGTACTTCCAGAGACTGGAGCCTCTGGCCTGCCCATGTGCCAGCTGTGCCTGGAATCTCAGGGTAGCTGCAACTCCTATTCTACTGCTCAATGGACTCACCCAAGTCACCTGGTGAGGAGACGATGATGGACAATGGCCATCCCAGTGAATGGAGAGAGTCTGCACCCGCAGGCAGGATAATCCCATCCATCTTATCCATGGGATATAAGCTCCTTCTCACTTGGAGTTGGAGTGGACATTACCATCCCAGACTCCTCAGGATTGGGGGAAGTGATATGGATAAGAGTGGACTTACTGGTATTCTGTTGTAGATATAATGTGATTCAAGCAAGGGAAGAAATTACAACATTGAGGTGTAACCAGTGGCCATTGGATGCTTTGGGGGCAGGGAAAAGCCATTGTTATACAGGGGCTTCTTTGGGACTTGGGAATTATCCTGAGTGACATTACAATGACAGATTTAGGCCATTTTACAACAGCATATAGCATGCAGAACTGTGTGGGAGAGAGTTTGGTCTACAATGTGAACTATGGTCCATGCTTAGTAGCAAAACCCCAGGATGTGTGCATCCATTGCAGGTGATGTGACACACTAATGAAAGATATTTATGTGGGAGGTTATGGGAGGCTTGGGAGGTGGGGAATATGGGAATCCCCAAAATTTAGTGTAGTATTTATGTAATCTAAGCATCTTTTAAAATATAAATAAATAAATAAACAAACAAAAAAAGAAGATAGAATGATGGCAGAGAATTGAAAGCTGAAGGTTAATCTGTGCAGAATTGGTTAAAAGGTTATTTGTAAATCTTTGAAAATGAATGGAAATTGTGAGACCACATCATTGTGTTCATGACTAGCAGAGATATAATATGGGTATGTCAATTGTTGAAAAGGAAAGCCTAAGGTCATTTATATTACCAGAAGGAAACCTAAAAAATTTAATATGGAACTGTATAACATAATGAAACCTCATGTAAAATACAAATATGGGTGATATTGCATATATAAAAATGTTTTACAAATGTAAATACAAATAAACTAGAGAGAAGGAAGTGGAATAGCAGCTATGTACAGCAGGGGAGGCATAGAGAGCTTGAGATGTGATGATTTTTGTTTGGTTTGTTGGGGTTTTTAGTATTATAATTATTATTACTGGAATAAAGAAACTTCTCTAAAACTGATTGAATTGATGAATGCATCACTATGTGATTACACCAATACCGCTGATTGTACTCTTTGGATGGATTTATGCTTTATTAACATGCATCAATAAAACTGATTTGTTTTAAAAAATGGCAATGAGAAATCGTCTCACACAGCATAAAATGACCATTATTTTAAAAATACAGGGAAATGGATGTTGCACAAATGACTGGGCTCCAGTCCACGATATAGGATTCCTAGGGCCTCCTGATGAAAGGCAAGCTGGCTCCCATGGCAAGCTGGCTTGAGCAGAGAGCTGTCCCTTGTGATATGCTGACAGACACAGGAGTGCTGGCCAATGCAAGAGAGCTGGTCCACAAGGAGAGCTGGTGTAGCAAGATGAAGCAACAAAAAGTGACACAGAGGAGAAACAATAAGAGATCCAGCAGACCAGGGAGCTGAGGTGGCACAAAAGATTGAGCACCTCTCTCCCACTCTGGAAGGTCCCAGGATCACTTCCCATGCCACCTAAAAGAGAAGACAAGCAGACACAGAAGAACACACAGAAAACAGACAGTGAGCACAAAACAATGAAAGGGGGAAATAAATAAATAAATACAATAAATATTTTTTTTAAAAATAGAAAACTGGTGCTGGAGAGAATGTGGAAAAACAGGAACTCTCCTTCACTGTTGGTGGGAATGTAGATTGGTGCAGCCTCTGTAGAAGACAGTCAGGCAATACCTCAAGAAGATGAATATAGAAATGCTATATAATTCAGCAATCCAGTTACTGGGGATATATTTGGAAAAACTGAAAGCAAGCATGTGAACTTACATTTGCACACTGATGGTCATGACAACATTATTCACAATTGCTAAAATATGGTACCTGTGCAAGTGTCCATCAACTGAAGAATGGATAAACAAAATGTTATATATACACACAATGGAATACTATTCAGCTGTAAGACAAAAATAAATAGTTCTCTTTTGAAAAAAGAGAGAGAGAGAGAAACAGCTACATTCAACTTGCAATGGAAAGACAATTTTTAAAATGTTAATACTGAGTAGAAATAAATGTTGGAATTATGTGATGTGAATTTAAAGGAGCTATTATAAAGATTTACATTTAATAAGGATAAAATCTTGAAATTAATGGAAATGAAAACTTTGGAGAAAAGAAATAGGAATAATCAAATAAATTTTGGAAATTAAAAATACCATAACGGAAATAAGGAAACAAATCGATAGTCTCAGTAAAAGGCTGGAGATCATAAAGGTAATGTCAGAATATCTGGAGATAGATAAATAAAAATTATGCAATCTGAACAACAATGCTATAAAATATTGAGAAAAAATGTACAGAGTCTTAGGAGCCTATGGGGCAGAAATAATGTGTTTTATAATCATATCACTGGAGGCATAGTGGGACAGGGAAAAAAGTACAGTGCAAAAATAAAAGAAATGTAAAAATCAATCACAGAAAACATCCAAAATATGGCAAAAGACAAATATTTACCATTTGGACAACTCAAAAGAAACTTAACTAGAAAGAAACCATATATATACATGTGTAGAAAAATCAAAATAAAATTTCTGTAGCCTAAAGACAAAGAAAAATTCTCAAAAGCAACCTCAGAAAAAGTGAGAGATTAATAAGTCATATATAGGATTATTTTTCAGCATAAGCATGCTTCTGAAATTGTGATGCTTAATTTCATGTGTCAAATTGACCAGGTTATGGTTTCCAATTACTTCATTTAAAACTACATACCTGTTCAGAAGAAGATATTGTGCACGTGGAAATTGCATTGACAATCATTTAATTGAGTCTACTATCACCATAAGAATATTGTCCACCGCAATTTGGGCAACCTCCTGCCATCAATTTAAGGTCTTACGGAGAGAAATGAAGGTTTATCTCTCAATTTCAAGACTGGCTTTGGCTGGACTAAGGGCTTCAGTATCACCTTTTTCAGAGATTTCAAGTCTGAGATTGTACCATTAAATTCAAACTTGCCATATACTATGTTTACACGAAATAACCCCTTATAATAAATAATCATTTTTTGTTCTATTTGTCTGGAGAACCCCGAGTATTACAGGAATGCAAATGAAATAAAGACATTTTCAGATACAGGAAAATTCATGGAATTCATTGTCAATAGTCACTGTAAAATAATGGATAAAAGGAGTTCAAGTTCTTCAGATATAAGGAAAATTATACCAAAGGAAATTTGGAATATCAGTAATGAAGGAAAGGCAACAGATATGTTACATTTGTGTGAATGTAATAGATGATTTCTCCTTTAGTTATTTATTTTTCTTTTTAATTTCAAAAACAAAACATATGAAATAATCTAATGGCATTTATAATAGATGTACATGATGAAACTTAATGCAGCTAAACCATAAAGTGGAGATGAAAATTGAAAATGAATATGGGGTAGCAAAATTTTTGCATTCAAATTAAAAAGGTAAAATTCTAAGTTGACAGTGAAAAATGAATGTATATAATTGTGGTAGCAATATTTCTCATGAAGTTCCACCATATATTGTATGCCCTAATTCCCAGTTCCTGGTAAAATGATGAAATATCACTTGCATGGCTATGTTATTTGACACAGTTCACTTTAAAAAGTGATATTATCATGAACTATCTGGTGGTTCCACGGTATGACATGCACCCTTGAAAACTATTTTATCTGTCTGGTGGCAGAAGTGGAAGTGAGAATATGAAATGTGAGGACTCAAGAAAATTGTGTTGGCTTTGAAGATAAGTAAAAGGGATTGTAGGTGAATTTAAGGAGTTAAATGAGGCCTTGAATGACAGCCTACAAAGAAAGAGCTTTCAATCATACATCTTTGATGAGTTGGATTCTGCCAAAAATTGAATGTACTTGGAAATGCATTCTTCTCAAAGTTGAAAGTAATAAACATTACCCTCCAGACACCTTGATTTTGACCTCCTGAATTTAGGGGCAGAAAAATTAAGCTACGCTTAGCTTGAATTTTGAACCAAGGAAACTGTGAGTAAACAACTGGTTTTGGTTTAAGTCACTATCTTTGTGGTATTTTTAAAAGATATCAATAGAAATATATACAGTAGTAATCCAAAGAACTACATATAAAATTATACAAAAATAAACAGATTATATATTCAGAGAAACAAGAGAAAAATGGAAACTGTGATACTAACAGAGGGTCAAATATCCCTTAAGAAGGTATGAAAGAGGAAACAGGAGCAAACAGTGCGAAAAACACATTTTAAAAAGAGGAAACTTGAAAAATCATGCCAATAATAAGTTAAATTAGTGTGGTATATTTGGACCTATAAAAACACATACTGTAAGAATTGGCTCTATAAATTATCAAATTAAATGTTGTGGAAGATAAATCCAAACAAATAAAATGATTTGGTATAGTAATAAGAAATAATAGATATAAATAATGCAAACACTAAAAAGAGGAACTACATGTGACTATATGATTATTAGGCAAAATAAATGTTAGATGAATTAAAATTAAAATTGACAAAGTGGGATATTACATAAAGATGAAAGCATTAATTAACATTGAAGGCATAACAATCCAAAATTTGTATACATCTAACAACAGTACTTCAAAATCCATTTTCAAAATGAAAGAAATGAAAGGAAAATAAACAAATCTACAGTTATACTTGGAGATTTCATCTTCTTCCCTTAGTAATCAATAGAATGAATATACTAAAACCTAGCAACTATAGGGAAAATACAAACTCCTCCATTAACATTTATGGACTATTCCACACAAGGACTACAAAATAAAAATTAATTTTAAGTTAAAATTGAATATTCATCAAAATAAAGCTTTTCCTTTATAACAAAACAACATTCACAAATGTAAAAAAACAATGAATCTTAATAAGTATATACCTATACCATAATAGAATTTATATAGATGTATATGAGAAAGACAATTGGAATAACAACAAACATTATTTTTAAATTTTATTTTGTAACCACTAGTGATTGTTATACTCATGTGTCAACTTAGCCAGGTAATGGTGTCTGGTTTTGTTCAAGTAAGCACTGTCATTGTTTCTGTGAGGATATTTTGTGGACCTAAATGATCTGTATGTTAATTTCATCCATGGCTGGTTACATTTACAATCAATTGTAGAGATTGCCTCTTGTAATAAGAGACATCTCATCCAATCACTTGAAGTCTTTAAAAGATGAAGTGATGATTTCAGCAGTGAGAAGAGAGAATTTCCAACTCTACTTCAGAGAGCCAATTTCTCCTAGAGAATTTACTGAAAGCATTCATCAGAGTTCCCAATTTGCAGCCTGTCCCAAAGAATTTGGAATCATACACCACCTAAGTCTCATGAGAAAATTTTTACAAAATCTCAAAATATTTACTGATATCTCCTCTCAGTTCTGTTTACCTAGAGAACTCTGACTAATACGCTACTAATTCTCAGAAAAAGTCATTTCCTGTGCCAGAGGATTTCTTGGCAGATTCAATCAAATTCTAAAAGAAGAAGTGGCATCAATGATATATCTTTTTCAGAAACTCATTTTCTGAGGCCAGCATACCACAATAATAAAACACAATTAAGACAATACCAGAAAAGTAAAATAAAAATATCTTTCAGAAACATAATACAAAAGTTCTTAGGAAGTATTAGAAAACTAAATCTACAAGTACAAAGCTTAAGAAATTATGGACAGTTGTGATTTTTACATGGAAAGTATAAGTGGTTCAATATTGGAAAATAGTTCAATGAATTCCACATATAAAGAGTATAAATTAGAAAATAGACCATAGAATGTGAAGCAGGAAAAATTTCATAAAATATAACATGTAACCATGTTAATTAATACCAGAAAACTAAGAATACAAGAAAACTCCCAAATTTCTCAAAATAATAAATGCTATCTTTAAAGTAACCCTACAATTAAAACATTATTCATGAATGATTGAATGTTTAAACACTAGCATTTGGACTGGGGAAAGAATTCCAGATTACTGGCCATTGTAATACAGCATAAAATGTAAGAAAATACAGAGAGAACATAAAAATAACTAAATTGTCCTTATCCACAGAGGACATGATTTTTAATATAAATTTCTGAATGAATCTACACAAAAAATAAAATTTCTTCTGCTGATAAACAAAACTAGGAAGGTCAAAGGATACAGGGACAACCCCCAAAAACCAATCATATTTTTATATAGTGGCAATGAAATACAGGAAAACCAACTTAAAATGGATAATACAATTAACCAAAATAATAATTAGAAATTAAATATGAATAAAATATCAAAATACAGTATGTATAGAATCTCCATGCTGCAAACTAATACATCTTTGATGAAAGATGCTAAATATCTAAGTGGAAAGATATGTTGAGTTTATGGACTGCAGAATCAATATACTAAGTGTTGCAATTTTTACACTGATTTATGCATTAATCAGAATTGCAGTTAGAAGACTGGCAGATTTTTTATAAATCTAGAAAAATTGTTTTTGACACATATAGGGTCAAGTGATGTCATGAATATGGCAATAGAAAGATCCCCTGAAAAACTTACACATAGATTCAGTGAAATAAAATACAAATCCCACTTGCTTGAAACTCTGGAGGGCATCAGAGACTGAGAAAGACTACACAAACACAGAAATAAAGCAAAAGAAAATTATCAGGTGGGAAATTGTTGTCCATAAATGCCAGTCCCACTACCACACCTTCACACATTCTCACATAACTTGGGAGTCACTCAGAAAAAGAGTGGTCATGGTCTCTCCCTCCCATCATGGTAACAGACTATAGTGACACTCACAGCAGCATGTTAAAACCCCACACATATCCAGGCACCAGGTTCCAAGTAAACAAGACTACAGGTTGGAACACAGTCTCCTGGGGAATGCTGCACACATTAAAGTCTCCCAGGGGGTGAAGGGGCGGAAAGATGCAATGGCTGGCAAGTTGTTAATTCACACAATTAGGTTCTGTTTCCTGGACCACTTAAATGCAAAATGCATTTTCTGGAATGACCCTTCTTTCTGGGTTGACCCCTTCTGGAACCTCAGGGAGGGACATCCTATTGAGGAACAAACTGGATGCATTAAAACATCAAAGAGTGAGAGAGAGAAAAGTGGGACTAAATTGAAATGCTGTTGGATGGGCATTTCCTACAAGTGAATAGTGCAAAGAAAATGGCACACTCTGTGAAAGAATTTAAGTAAATCATACGAGCTTGAGAGAAGACTGGGGTAAAAAAAAAACAAGCAGAACAGAATAACTTTCCCAGAGAAGGAACAGAGGAAGGAAGCTTTCACTGGGAGGTGAAAACATTGCACAAAATTGGAAGCTTAGCAATTTAAACATATACAGAAAGAATCACATGAAGAATAGCTTTAAAAATCTTATCAGATAAACACTGACCATTCTAAAGTTCTAGAATAAGGCATACTAATCATCAAAGAAGAGCCTCAACACAAAGACAACCAAAAATAAAACACTAGGCAAGTGAGAGAAGCTGATCTTTACAATAAACTCATCAAGATAATCAGATGTTTAGATATCAGCAAAAAAAAATTACATCATAGTAGGAAGATATAACTCATTCAAGGGGGCAAATTAAAACTTCAGAGAAGAATAATATGGAATAAACATCAAATTAGTTCGAAACACCAAGCTGATGACAGAAATATGAATAAAGAGAGAAAGCATATTAAGAATACAATGTGTGAGCATAAAGAAAAATTTGGAAGTATTAAAAAAATAACAAAAATTATGTAGAAGTAAATTACAATAGAAGAAATTAAAAATACACAAAGGCATAAAACAGCAGATTTGAACAAAGAAAAGCATGAATCAGTGCATTAGAAGACAAGACAATGAAACTTATAGACAGAAGAGATAAAGAAAATAATAGAAAAAATGGAAAGGATTCTCAGGAATTTGTTTGGCAGCAAAAAGCGCACAAGCATGCACATGACAGATATCCCTGAAGGAGAAAAGCAGGGAAAATGGGCAGAAATAATATTTGAGAAAATTTTATGGCTGAAAATTTCCCAAGTCTTAACAAGTATTAAGACAGATGTATATATGTGTGTGTGTGTGTGTGTGTGTTTGTATGTATAAACACACATATATATACATATATACATATATATATATATGTATATATACATACATATATCCAAGAAACAAAATGTCATCCAAAAATAATAAATCCTAGTAGACCTACTAGGCATATTAATCAGAATGTCAAATGCCAAAGAGAAGAGGAAAACTGACAGAAGCAACAGAAAATTGATACATCACCTACAAGAGATTCTCATTAAGATTAAGTCCCTATTTCTCATCAGTAACCATGGAGGGAGGAGAGAGTTGTATGAAACATTTCAGGAATGGAAAAAGAAAAACTACTAGGCAAAAATTATTTTTCCTGAAAAAACCAAACTTCAAAAATGAGGGACAGTGTTAAATATTCAGTGTTAAACAATAACTGAAAGAGTATGTTAACAAAAACTACCCTACAAAAGAGACTAAAAGGACTTCTTCTAGTAGAAAGGACTATCAGGAGAAGGTGTCTTGGAGTAGTGTGAAGAAATGAATCTTATCAATAAGAGACACTAAAACAGTAAAATAAAACAAACAAACAAACAAGAAAATAAGACAGTAAAAGATATGGCATATAAAAACCAAAAAAAAGTTTTAAAATGGGATGGGGAAGGGGAGGGATGTTGGGCATATGGGAATCTCTGGTATTCCATGTATGACTTTGCTGATACCTAAAACTTCTTTGAAAATTAAATGAAAATTTGGGAGACACTGGGGAATGAGAGGGGAAAAGTGTCACGGTACACACTGGAAAACTGATAATGCAGTGATAAAAGGAGAAAAAAAATTAATTTTAAAAAATTCATTTTTTTCCCATTTTCTTTATTTCAATATCCTAATCCATTAATTATATTTTATTTTTAGTTCTTTTTTCTGAGTTTCCTTGTATTTTATCTCTTGTGTTTAAGCTTATCATTATTATTTCATTTTCCTATTAATTGTATTTGGTTATAATATGGGATTCATTTTCAAGGAAGGTTTAGATCACAGTAGAGTTACAATGGGAACTGCAGAGGATCATTGGTGGGGGAGACTGGGATGGGGGACTCATGGGAGTAAGTTCATCTGAATATACATGAAAGATACAGAAAATTGTTCAAATAATTGAGGGATGGGGTATGGACATGGTGGATAGACAATCACTCAATAAATGAGGAAATACTGAATTCCCAGACTGGAGAGCTCTGCCATATTCTCCAAGGGAGCAGCAACAGTCCCCTGAGTGCAGGGGCAGTGTCTGCCAAAAGAGGATGGCCCACTATTGGGGTCTTGTTATTGATGACTAGCCTTATGATTCTTTGCTCTTTTAATTGAAACTTAGCCTACTGTTATGGGTTGCCTAATGGTTGCCATCAAAGACCTTTCTTGTTGCTCGAATGTGGCCTCTCTCTAAGCCAAACTTAGCATATGAATACATTACCTTCCCCCCAACGTGGGACATGACTCCCGGGGATAAGCCTCCCTGGCAACGAGGGATTAATACCAAGTGCCAACTTGAAACATGACTGGAAAAAGACCTTGAATAAAAGGGGAAAAAGGTAAAGAAAAATGAGTTCATGTGGCTAAGAGACTTCAAAGAGAGTCAGGAGGTCATCCCAGAGGTAACGCTTACGCACACCTCAGTAGGATCTCATAGAACACCAAAGTGGATATCACCCCACACAGAGGGGCTCCTGAGGGCTCTGGAGACACCCAGGTCCTATATAAGGGGGAATAGCTCCAGAGATTGATGCCTTATCAGTGGGATCTACTTTGGAATCTGTGCTCCTGAGAGTGACAGAGTTGGACTCAAATAAGTCCTCCCTGCACATGGTCCATCAATCCCTTCTATTCAAACCTATATGTGAGGCTGGAGTTTATAGGTGTTCTTCCAGAGACTGGAGCCTCTGGCCTTCCTATGTGCCAGCTGTGCCTGGAATCTCGGTGAAGCTGCAACTCCTACTCTACAACTCAATGGAATCACCCAAGTCACCTGGTGAGGAGACGATGATGGACAACGGCCATCCCAGAGAATGGACAAAGCCTGCAGCTGATGGCAGGATAATCCCATCCACCATATACATTGGATGTAATCCCACTCTCACTTGGAGGTGGAGTGGACATCACCATTCCAGTCCCCTCAGGATTGGGGGAAGAGCTATGAACTAGAGTGGACTTAATCGTAATATGTTGTAAACATATTATGATTCAAGCAATGGAAGAAATTATAACAGTTAGGTGGAGCCAGTGGCCACTAGACACTTTCGGGAAAGGGCAGTTGTAATACAAGGGCTTTTTCAGGACTTGGGGGTTGTCCTGAATGACATTGTGGTGACGGATATAGGCCATTTTACATCAACATATACCATGCAGATCTGTGTGGGAGAGTGTGTTCTACGATGTGAAGTGTGGTCTATGCTTAGTGGCAAAGCCCCAAGATGTGTATACCCATTGCAGGTGATGTGCCACACTAATGAAAGATGTTTATGTGAGATGTTATGGGAAATATGGGAGGTGGAGGTCATGGGAATCCCAGTAATCTTTGTGCAACATTTATGTAATCTAAGCATCTTTTAAAATATATATGGAAAAAAATAACATTTATTTAAGCAAATGCACATATACACATATATATCTAGATATCATTTTGCAAATATTGGTTTGTATTGTGAAAAATCTGATTTTTACCAACAATAAAAAAAAAACACAACATATTTTATATACCCATGTTGCAGCTTGCTGCATTCAAAGCTCTGTTGCTAAAAAGATAAGATAAAAGGAGGCTTTCAGAAATGACAGGATCTAAAAGAGTCACTGTTCAGGTAGGGGCACTGAGGCTGCATGGAATGACCTGCCCCACGCATATAGGTGTGACATGTCAGGGACAGAGCCAGAGGGTTTCCCATGTGCAGTTGTGGAGATTAGAGGTGAGGCTCACATAGGTTCCTAAATTCTGGATCCTAAGGTGATGGTAACACTAACAACAGTGTTAATAACAGTAAATAGCTCTAGTCCCCTATGCAATTTAAAAATAAAATTTATCCTGTGAGCCCCTAAAAAAAACCCAACAAACCAAAGGACAAAATGGCTGAACTATATACTATTGTTGCAGTAATAACACATAATATTATTGGACTAAACTTCCCAATCAATGGCATAGATTGGCAGAATGGATAACTAAGCATAGTCTCACTGTATTTTGTTTATAAGGGCTCCAACTTAGATTCAAAGACACCAATAGGTTGAAGGTGAAAGTTTGGAAAACCATGTTCTTGCAAATAGTAACCATAAAAGAGCTGGATTACTTTTACTGTCATGCAAAATCAATGTTAAATGCAATGTTGTCATAAGAGACAAAGAAAGATACTATATATTAATAAAACAGGCAATCCATCATGAAGAAAGGACAATCATAAATATTTATGTACTTAATCATGGTGCCCCAATATACAAGAGGCAAATACTGGCACAACTGAATGGAGAAGTTGTCTTCTCTAAAATAATATTTGGAGACTTCAGTACACCACTCTCATCAATAGATGGAATATTTTGACAGAGGATAAATAAGGAAACAAAGATCTTGAATAATGTGATAAATGAATTAGACCTTTCAGACATGTATAGAACATTACACCCCTAAAGAGCAGGATATTAATTCTTCTAATTTACAATGGATAATTCTCTAGGACAGAACACAATTTGTATCACAAAACAAAATTTAATAAATATAAACACATGGAAATTATACAAAGCCTCTTCTCTGATCAAAATGGATTGAAGCTGTAAATGATATGAAAAATTCACAAATATATGGAGGTTAAGCAGCAAACTTAACAGTGGGTAAAAGAAAACTTTTCTAGACTGAAAAGAAAAAAAAGAGATAAAATGCAAATAAAATAAGAAAAGTAGGGGTCATTCCTACTGACCTCACAGAAAGAAAAAGGACCATAAGGCAATCCAGAATTTAGGTCAAAATCCCAAAATATGGTAGTAAAATGTTGTAACAGCACCATTTTTCATGGTGTATAGTAAATATTATTAGCAGTATAAAATATGAAATAAAATAAAATAGTGTTAAAGTTTACTTATCATAAAAAAATGTAAATTTATACCTAGTTGATTGTACAATCATATTTTATGAGAACATTTTATTCATGCTACAGCAAAATATCCTAATGACATCAATTCATTATTTAATTTTAGCTGACAATACAATTCCTGAAAAAAATTTGCTGTATCTTGTCAATAGAAATCCATGTGACTATGAAACTTGTCAATAATAATCCATGTGACTATGAAACTTATTCTTCAAAAGGTGTAACTTTGAGTTGACCGTGGGTTCTGAGGGGAAGGGAGAGGGAAGAATGGATGGAGCATGGAACATTTTTAGGGCATTGGAATTGTTCTCTAGGATCTTGCAATGAATGATACAAACTATTATTCATTTTGTTAAAACCTGTAAAAACTCTATGGTACAAAACGTGCACCATAATGTGAACCTTTGACCATGGTAAGTGGCAAAGCTTCAATATTTTTTCATTGATTATAACAAATGTACTATACTCATATAAGATGTTATCAATAAGAGGTGAGAGAGGGAGGTGGTGGGGTATATGGGAATCCCCTATATTTTCTATGTGATTTTATGTAATGTAAAATTTCTTTGAAGATAAAGTGGGAAAAAAAGAAGACACTGGGGAAATATAGAGAAGAAATTGTCACTGTAGATAAATGATAAAAGATCTTATAGGGATGAAAGATACAAAGCAAAAAAATTTGTTTATTTAATATTTGTATTATGTACTTATTTATTTTGTGGGAGGGCTTTGTTTTTAGGGAGGTTTTGGATTGCAGAAGAGTCACAACTGTGGAAGGGGAGGAAGAGTGAGGTGGGGTGTCAGTGGTGGGGAGGGTTCTGTGGAGAGAGGTGCACCTGGGGCATGCCTCTATGGACTATGAATGTGTTTAATTGGTCATGAGATCTTGTCTAGGTAGGTGGATAGCCACACAATAACTGTAAGAATATTGAATTTTCATGCTGAGTTGTCCTACTACATTCTCTAATAGAATGGGAAGAGTACCTAGGCAGTGTCTAATGAAGAAGGAAAGAAAAATACACCAGGCCCTGCTTATCAATGCTTGTACCTATGAACCTTGTTCTTGTGAATGTAAAACATAGCCTAGTAGTATATAATGCATAAGAGTTACCTCCTTAAAGTCTCCTTGTTGTTCAAATGTGGCCTCTATCTAAGCCAAACTCAGTATATATGTTCACTACTTTCCCCCTGTGTGGAAAATGACTCCCAGGGATGAGCCACCCTGGCACTTAGGAATTATTGCCAAGCTCATGTATCAATGCATTTGGAAGAACTAGACCAAAAGGGGGAAATATTAAATACAAAGGGTTTGTATGGCTTAGAGATTTCAAAGTGAGTCAGGAGATCTTTCTGAGGTTACAGTTATGCATGTCTTAGGATGATATCACTTATTGCTGCAGCAAACAGTGCCTCAAGCAAGGAGTCTCCTGAGGGCTCTAGAGATATCTGGACACTATAGGTAGTACATACAACCACAGGAATTTGGCATGCTACCAGTGGGCTTTACCTTGGAATATATGATAACATCTTCCCAATGTATTGGAGTTGGGTTCATTTATAATTATTCTACACATAGTCCTTATGACATATTTATCTGAACCTTTAATTAGTACTGTACCCATTACACATGTGTCACTGAGAGTTAATTCTTCTGACTATCTATATACAAATTGAGCCCTGAATCTCAGGAAAGTTGCAGCCAATACCTACTCTCCAGTTCATCAAACACATCCTGGCAACTAACAAGTGGATGATGGTGGAAAATGCCCAGTCCAAAAACAGAGAATATCTTCAATGCCAAGTAAGACATTTCCACTCATCTACCATATAGGCTCTAAGCCCAATCTTAATTGGAAGCAGAGTGGGCATCTCCATCCAAAAATGAATAAATTTAAGGGGAAATGCAACCATGGACAAAGGAAGAGTTATTATTATTCTAGTAATGGAAGAACTTGTGACATTGATATAAAGGCAATGGTCACCAGAGACTCTGATGGGAGGGAAAAG
Organism: Cabassous unicinctus; assembly: GCA_029593785.1. Taxonomy (NCBI): domain Eukaryota; kingdom Metazoa; phylum Chordata; class Mammalia; order Cingulata; family Chlamyphoridae; genus Cabassous; species Cabassous unicinctus. The sequence goes on from JAQZBX010000284.1 coordinate 109,221, forward strand.
GAAGAATATGTGTAACATGGAGTATTTTTGTGACATTGGAATTGTTCTGCATGAATTGCAATAAGAGATACAGTGCATTATACATTTTATCAAAACCTATAAAATTGTGTGTGCAAAGTGTAAACCATAATGTACACTGTAGACCATGATTAATATTATATTGAAATATTTCATAACTTCTTTAAAAATAAAATAAATATAAATAAACCTTTCTTCTATGCACCATTTTTTATGATATATTTATCAACAAGATATTTTCTATGTGAGGAAAAAAGAACAGAAAGGCAATTTAAACAAAAAATTAGGTTTTAAAGTGACAGAAAATCATGTTTCTAAGTATCGATTGTTATGATATTTTAAAATGTAATTAGAAAATAAAACAAGAGTAAATGAGAGCATATATGAATTGGAAATAGCTGTATTAGTCAGGGTTCTCTAGGGAAACAGAATCAACAGCAGATATCTGTCAATAATATATTTAATAAGAATGTCTCACATGACCATGGGGATGCACAAGTCCAGGTTCCACAGGTAAGCTCCAAATCAGGGACTCCGATAAAAGTCCAATGAAGGTCATTGATAAGTTTCTGGGAGAAGTCGGCTGTACAAAGATGAGCTGGGAAATTCTCTCTGTATGTTGAAATCACTTTCCCTTTTAAGGCATTAAACTGATTGGATAAAAAGTCACCAATTGCTAATGGCAATCTTCCTGGTTGATGCAGATATAATCAGCCATCCACGCAGTAAACTGCCTGGTGACCAAAGTCCATAAATGTTCTTGTATTACAATTAGACCAGTTCTTGCTTGATCAAACACCTGGACACAATTACCTGGCGGAGTTGACACATTAGCCTGACCACTGCAGTCCACCTCTTATCAACTCAGCAACCATACACATTACCTCAAACCATACTTAATCTCTAAGTAAAAGCAATAACAGACAAGCATACATATATATTTCGCCCTAACAGTATTCAACTAGCCTGGGTACAACTGAAAAACCACTAATTCCCTACTGAATTGGATGCAAGTCCTTGCATAATATTCACTCTTAAACTCGACATCCTTAAATGATATGAAAGGAAACAAAGACAACTATTCATATGCTAGGGGAAAAATTGGGGGAAGAAAACAAAGAAATTCATTTTGTGTACATATGAAATCATAATCATAATGAAAAAAGAAAGAAAGGTTCATGACTATTACAGTCCTCATTTCTGTAACTGGTCATGTATTCAAAGTTCATATTTATCAATACCTTCTACCACTACTGATTCCATGTTCCCATTACCTCAGCAAGCACTTCAGCTGGCCATCGTTCTTTGACCGGTGGGGTGACCCAAATTTTCATTCCTGAAGATTCTGTGCCACTGTTAGTCATGTTTGGATTGGTTTGTTGCAATTTTCTATTGATTTTAATTGCAAGTCATGGCAATACTAGGAGATGCCCTAGAGGATCTCTTGTATTCCAGGCAAACTCTTCTTTACTTCCATTATGTAGACACAGTCCTATTTCCCCTGGGTAGTCAGGATCAATCACCCCAGCCAATACAGTAATTTCCTTCTTTGCCAGTTGATTCACAGGTAAGAGGAGCGCAAAGTGGCTCCCTTTTCCACCCCTTGCTTCATGACCCATGAATTCTGGTTATGAGAGAAACAGCACAATAGAGAGTACACTGATTTAGAACATACACAGCCTCCTGGAGAACATTGTCCCAACCCTGAAAGGTAATGCCACTTAGTTGGCAGCCTCATTGAGTCTTCAGAAGGCCATTCCACAGTTCAATTAATTCAGCTGCTTCAGGGTGATGGGGAACATGGTAAGACCATTGTGCGCCCATTCCCACACATCATTTGCTGTGAAATGGGTTGGATCAGAAGCAATGCTGTGTGGAATGCCATGGTGGTAGATAAGACATTCGGTAATTCCACGGATGGTAGTTTTGGAAGAAGCATTCCATGCAGGAAATGCAAAGTCAGAGTATGTGTCTATTTCAGTTAAACAATTTGCAGTCCCTTCCAAAGTGGAACTGACCCAATGTAGTCAATCTGCCACTAGGTAGCAGGCTGGTCACCTTGAGGAATGGTGTAATATCAGGGGATGACTATGAGTCTCTGTTGCTGGAAGATTTCACATTCAGCAGTTGCTGTAGCCAAGTCAGCCTAGGTGAGGGGAAGTCCATGTTGCTGAGCCCATGCAAAACATCCATCCCTACCTCCATGGCCACTTTGTTCATGAACCCCTTGGGCAATGACAGGAGTGGCTGTGGAAAGAAGCTGAGCATTAGCTGCAGAGTGGGTCATCTTATCCACTTGATTATTAAAATCTCCCTCTGCTCAAGTTGCCCTCTGGTGAGCATTCACGTGGGACACAAATATGTTCATGTTTTTTGCCCACTCGGAATGGTCTATCCACATACATCTTCTCCAGAATTCCTTGTCACCAATTTTCCAGTCATGCTCCTTTTAAGTCCTTGACCATCCAACCAAACTTTGGCAACAGCCCATGAATCCGTGTACAAATGCCCCTCTGGCCATTTCTTCTTCCAAGCAAAATGAACAACCAGGTGCATTGCTCAAAGTTCTGCCCACTGGGAGCATTTGCCCTCACTGCTATCCTTCAAGGATGACCCAGAAAAGGGCTACAGTGCTGCAGCTCTCCCCTTTCAGTTGGTACCTGCATATCGTGCAGAATCCTCTGTAAACCAGGACTGAGTTTTTCAGTCAAATGACTGTAAGGTACTCCCTAAGAGGCCAAAGCTGTGGGCTGTGAAAGAGTAGGTAACATGGCAGGATGGTTACCATGGACATTTGGACTAACTCCTCATGTAACTTACTTGTGCCTTCAGGACCGACTAGAGCCCTATCTCGTATATACCACTTTCACTTTATTATGGAGTGTTGCTGTGCATTCCCAAGTTTATGGTTTGGTGGGTTAGACAAACCCAGCTCATGATAGGCAACTGAGGTCTCATGGTAAGTTGATGGACCATAGTTAAGCATTTATTTTCTACTAAAGCCCAGTAGCAAGGCAAAAGCTGTTTCTCAAAAAGGGAGTATTTCTCTGCAGAGGATGACAGGGCTTTGCACAAAAATCTTAAGGGCCTGCATTGTGATTCCCCTATAGGGGACTGCCTAAGGCTCCAGACAGCATCTCTATTTGCCACTGAAACCTCCAGCACCATTAGATCTGCTGGATCATATGGTCCAAGTGGTAGCGCAGCATGCACAGCAGCCTGGACTTGTTTCATGGCCTCCTATTGTTCCAGTCCCCAATCAATTCTAGCAGCTTTTCTGGTCACTTGGTAAATGGGTCAGAGTAGCGTACACAAATGAAGAATGTGTTGTCTCCAAAATCCGAAGAGGCCAACTAAGCATTTTGCCTCTTTTTTGGTCATAGGAGGGTCCAGGTGCAACAGCTCATTCTTTACTTCAAAAAAGAAAATCTCGACATGCCCCACACCGCTGGACACCTAGAAATTTCACTGAGGTGGAAGGACCCTGTATTTTTGTTTGATTTACATCGCATCCTCTCACACCAAATGCTTTACCAATAAGTCTAGAGTCTTTGTTGCACACTAAGCCCTATCAACATGATATGATCAATATAATTAACCAGTGTGATATCTCATGGGAGGGAGAGATGCTCAGCATCCCTGTGGACAATATTATGACATAGGGCTGGAGAGTTGATATACCCCTGAGGCAGGAAAGTGAAAGCATACTGCTGGCTTTGCCAGCTTACAGCAAACTGTTTCTAGTGGTCCTTACCAATGGCAATTGAGAAATAAAGCATTTGCCAGATCAACAGCTGCATACCAGGTACCAGGGGAAGTGTTGATTTGCTCAAGCAATGATACCACATCTGAGACAGCAGCTGCAATTGGAGTCACCACATGGTTAAGTTTATGATAATCTACTGTTATCCTCCAGGATCTATCTGTTTTCTGCACAGGGCAAATAGAGTTGAATGGGGAGGTGATGGGAATCACCACCCATGAATCCTTCAGTTCCTTGATGGTGGCACTAATCTCTGCAATCCCTCCAGGGAACTGGTATTGCCTTTGATGTACTATTTTGCTAGGTAGGGTCAGTTCTTGTGGCTTCCATTTGGCCTTTCCAACCATAATAAGCCTCACCCCACAATTCAAGTATCCAATGTGTGGATTTTGCCTGTTACTGAGTATATCTATTTAAATTATGCTTTCTTGAACTGGGGAATAACCACAGAATGGATCTGGGTACCTACTGGGACCACTGTGAGACAGACCTGTGATAAAACTCCATTAATCACCTGACCTCCATAAGCCCCGACTCTGCCAGGTTGACTACAATGACGTTTGGGTCTCCTGGAATTTATGTCACTTCTGAGCCACTGTCTAATATTCCCCCAAATATCTGATCATTTCCTTTTCCCCAATGCACAGTTACTCTGGTAAAAGGCTGTAGTTCTCCTCGGGGAAAGATGGGAGGAAGATTAACAGTATAAATTTTTGGCAGTTTAGCAGGATCCTTCCCCAAGGGAACCTGGCCTACTCCTCATTCAAGGGACTCTGAGTCTGTTAACTGTCTCAAGTCTGGGAATTGATTAAGGGGCTGTGATTCTCTGCGTCTGTAATTTGAATTAGGGTTTTGTTCACTTGACCTAGAACTCTTCTGCTTATACAGATCCAGAAGAAATTTAGTAGACTGCCCATCTATTTCAAATCTAGGTGCCCCATGATCTATTAGCCAATGACATGTAACTAAGACTATTTTGAGTGTGGCTTTAACTCTGCCTTTCATTGTGGTGGCCACACCCACCTAGTCTTTGGTGTTTAACTTCTGATACTTGACTTTTACCAGACTGATAGCCAATCATCCCCATAATACTAGGGATTCTAATTCCATTACATCCATCCCTACAGTAATGTCTGGACTACAGAGAAGAGCAACCACAGAGCTCTTCAGAGAAGATGGGGTTAGTCTTACAAATTTTTCCTCATAGTCCTGATTAAAGATGAGTCCTCTGGGCATTCCTGGGGTGGATGGGCAGGTCTCAAATAGTACATCCATTTTAGCATTCCAATCTCTCTAAGCCTTTGAATCGCCTCTTTTACTGTATAACAGAGCAAATCAGGCATCTCAACATCAGACATGCTAGGCCATGTTTTGGTTCACGTTTCAGTCAGCCCCCCAAACAGTTAGAGCCCTTTCTAACACCTCGAGCTACAGCATTGAATCCAGAATTTCTGCTTAGAGTGCCCATATCAATAAATTCAGCCTGATCTAACTTTATAATCCTTCCACCAATATCCCATACCCTTAGTATCCATTTCCACACATATTCCACTGATTTCTGTCTATATAACTTGGAAAACTCATGCAGTTCTTTCAGAGTGTAGTGTACTTCATTATGGGTCACACTTTGTATTTTGCCTTTTGGGACTTGTTGTGATTTTAGTCTAGTAAGAGGTCTCAAAGACAAGAGAGGTGCTGGGGGTGGGTAAAGAGAAGGATTAGAAATGTCTTGCAATCTACTGACCTCAGGGAATTCCTTTGCATTTTCTCTTGATGAGACAAGATTAATTTCTTCAGGCAGGTGTTGGAAGGCAGATTCCTCAGGGCAGACTGGAGGTTGGGCACTGCATGCTGGAATTTGGCTGCTACCTGCCTTGTGACTGGGAGGAGTTCAGACTCTCTGGACAGGCTGGAGGCTGAGCAGTGCAGGCTTCAGTTTGGCTGGTACCCATCTCAGGGCTTGGAGGAAGTCCAGAATCCCAGGGACAGGCTGGAGGCTGGATGATACAAGGTTGACAACGTGTGGTCTATACAGGGCAGGCCTTTGCAAGTTTATCTGGTAAAGTCTCCGCAGAATTTAGGGTTCCAATGTCCCCCACCAATATCATCATCATCATCCCATAAGTCTCCATCCCAAGCCTTGGGTTTGCTCTCCTTTCCAATCAATGCCTTCACTTTAAGTCTGTAGCTACAGGAGACAAGATTTTCTTTCAGGGCACCCATAACAACTTTCACATCATTAATGTGGCATTTAAGTTTCAATTTGGAAGACTTTAGCTCATCTCTTTCTTTTGTAACTGTTTGCTGAGTATCTAGGAGGAGTCAGCCAACATCATTATACCTTTTGATGCCACAAAATTCTGTTAAGGTGTTGAAAACACTCTCACCAAGATCCTTGCTTCTTATAAGAATGGAAGTAAGGGAATCCAGGGATGCTATTTTGCCTATCTCTATTGCCAGCTTACACCATGGACTGTTGGTGACCTCTTCATTATTGGAAAGGGAGTCATTAAAGTAGAGAACCAATTACAAAACTCCCAGAACCACCTCCGGCATCCCATGTTTAAGACTCTGTTTCTCAAGAACCACTCCCAGTATCAAGCTGTATTAGTCAGGGTTCTTTAGGGAAACACAATCAACAGAGTCAATAATATATTTTATAAGAGTGTCTCACATGACCGTGGGAGTGCACTAGTCCAGGTTCCACAGGCAGGCTGCAAACCAGCGACTCCAATGAAAGTCCAATGAAGGACCTTGATGAGTTTCTGGGAGAAGTTGGCTGTCCAAAGTTGAGCTGTGAAATTCTCTATGAATGTTGAAATCACTTCCCCCTTTAAGGCATTCAACTGATTGTATGAAAATGTCATCCATTGCTGATGGCAATCTTCCTGGTTGATGCACATGTAATCAGCCATCCATGCAGTAAACACACTGGTGACCAAAGTCCATAAATATTCTTGTATTACAATTAACCCAGTTCTTGCTTGACCAAACACCTGGAAAGAATTACCTGGCCAAATTGACACATTCACCTAAACATCACAGCCATATTGTCAAATATTTATGTTTTAAGGGAATGGGAATTTCATATATATGCAAATATATCTGTTTCTTTTTGGGGTCATATGGAGACATTATCGATTAGGTTTTATTTATATTGTACAGGTTAAATAAATTTGTTTTAATATTGTTTTTTAAAGTATACATTTTGAGTAAAAAATGTTAACGTTCACATATCACAGAAAGATCAACAATGTTTCTTGTTCAGGAACTGAGAGTGAATATTCCAAGAAACATAATAAATTCATTGGATATTTTAGTTACAATGAAATTTGTAATTAAAATAGTGTTACACAATTTATCATCAATCACACACAAACTATTTTCCAACGTTTTCTCATCACTAGGTTCTTAATTTTTTTTTATTTTCAATTTTAAACTCTTTTGTTTTCATTTGCTCCAGAAAGAGACTTGTGGAGAGAAGAGATGGACATTGGCAATCTTACTACCATGATTGAATTTATCCCCATATGGATTTCTGATATATCGAGGTGCATTATCCTCTCTTTGTAGTTTTTGCTCTCTATCAGGTCACCTTAATGGGAAATGGTACCATTCTCTTCACCATTGGGATTGAGAAAAAGTTGTATACAACAATGTATTATTTCTTGGCAAATTTGTCCCTCTTAGACATATTGTGCCCATGACCTACTGTTCCCAAGTTGCTTGAGAATCTCTTGACAGAGAAGCAATTCATTTCTTTTTTGGGGTATGACTTGAAGCTTTATTTTTTTTTGGTGGTCTTGGAAGGGACCTATGTCTTCCCTCTTGCTGTCATGGCTTATGACCAATATGTGACCATAATACTTTCCCTTCACTATAGCCTCATTGTGACCAAGGTCTGCTCTGCCCAGCAGATGGCTGGAACCTGGGCAGTAGGATTTCTTAATTCCATTCTGCTTAAGATGTTTATGTTCTGCTTGTCTTTTTCTAAGTCCCATCAGGTTAACCAATTTTTTTGTGACATCCTGCTAATAGTGGCCTTCTGTTACTCTTCCTCTTATGTGGCAGATGCTTGTTTTAGTCATAGGAGGTATTGTAGGGATCAATGTTTTTCTGATCACCTTTATTTCTTATAGCTACATCATATCTGCCATCCTAAAGAACTGTCAGCTTAAAGATCCATTGAACTGAAGGGAAGTACAAAGCCTCCTCCAATTGTGCTTCCCACCTCCTTGTGGTCTGTTTGTTTTGCGTCAGAGTAATATTTACCTATATCCACACTTCTTCTAGTAACAATCCCCAGCCAGAGACAGGCTCATCTCAAAGGTGTGTGGGGTTACTACTCTAATGTTAAAGCCCATCATCTACACCTTGAGGAACACTGAGGTTAAAGGAATACTCAGAAATTTTTATGCCATAAAACTCGCTTACAGCTAACATAGTATTGAAAAAAATAATAAATTATCACTTTACTTACATTGTATTTATATTAAGACTTGGAATATTTCATAGAAAAATAACTATATCTAGATAACTATATGCAATATAGACATACATATATATTCATAAATTTACACACTTGTAAATTTATGAATATATACCTAGTGATATACATATATCTCTAAGTATCAGGATCATAAAAAATTATTATTCAAATATAGACATATTTTAGAGTAAAACAGAGACTAGTTAATAATTATATTGGTATAAGTTATATTGGACCTCTCTTGTGTTAATTGGGACAAATTGCCACATAACCTGTGTCCATTTCCACAGGCAAAGCTATACCTATATTCATCTTTATCTATATCTATCATCTATAAAATTTGTATTTTCTATACCATTTATTTCTATATATATGCTCATTTTTATTTTTATATCAATATATCATTATCTCATTTATTTTCTTTAATTGTCTATCTGTTTAACCTCATTATCCTCCTTATTATATCATTTCACTCTTCCTCTTCATTATATTTATTGTCCACTTATTCTAAATTTCTCCACTTTTCTTCTTTTCCTGTGACCACATATATTTTTGTTTCCCCCTGTCCCTTCATGTACAATACTTACTTTTCTGTATCTGTGATCTGAGCAATCTAATTCATTTGATGTATTACCATCATCCTGTCCTCAACATGTACAAAACTGAAAGTATCATCTTCTACAACGTCCACACTTGGATGTGTCTTCTAATTGGATAGCAATATTTTTGTTATTTTTCTCAAGTTTTCTTAGTGACTCAGACTAACATTGCTGAAATTAACCTTTACTCTTTCTTGAAGTGCTATAGAAAACCAGAACACATATTGAGCAACAACTGAAAAATCTTAAATCAAGATGTTAGGAGATGGAAAATCCTCATGTTTAAATACTGGATCATGTATAGTTATTTCCCTTGCTACATTTGTGATATATTTATCTGATGTACTTATGTAAGTTGGGACTTTTCTTGGCTTTGGATTTTGTGAGTCAAATACATAGAACTATATTCTAACAAAAATGAATCCTTTCCAGAACTTTTCTTAACTTATTCTTAGTAAACTTCTCATGTACAGTGTCCCTAATGATTGGTAGATGGGCATTTTGACTGCTACTGAGGATTTCTTCCTCCATAATTTGCCATCCTTCTATAAAGAAACAAGATGGTGCCCCTCAAATACTCACCAATAGTATGCTTATACAAGTGATGAAGGAACAAAAAGTTTCTCCTACATCTTCTATTGGAATTGATTTCCAATACTTTCCTCAAAAAAAAAGAAAACCTAAAACAAAACAAGTCAAAATACAACTCTGCCCATAATCTTCACTATCCAATATATGGCAACTTAGGTTTCAAGTTGTTAACCTATAGAGTCATTTTGACTGCTCCTTTTTATACCTCACATCTGAGTAATTAGAAATTTCTGTCCACTTCAGTTCCACAAAGTAACTATAAACTGTTCACTGTGACCAAAGTGATCATCAATCTCAAATGCACTATAGAAATAGATGCCCAGTAGTTTCTGATTTTGTATTCCATATCCATTCATCTCTTAGCAATGTGTCCATAAAGATACTGATTTACGCGAGTTGATATTAGTGATGAATTCCAAAAATAAATACTGATTGTGTTTGTAAACTGGTCTGTTCCTCAGGGCATATTAGATTGGATTAGACTCAAAAGTTTCTCATTTACATTATTAAATCAAGATTAGGGCTTTTATGGACCGCATCATTAGGGTGACTCTGTTTGAGTCCCTGCCTAAAGCTGTAAGTTTTATAAATGGTTGATCAATCAAACACAGGGGAGTAAATACATGGACAAGGAAAACACAGATGCAGATCTGTAGGAATAGAGAATGCTTCATAGAGATGGCCCCAGGAAGAGAGATTAACATGAAAGTCTACAGCTCATCTTATGGAGAGAACAGAGCAGCTGAGCCTGGAAAGAAATGAGCCCTAGGGAAAGTGGTGAGCCTTATGCCAGCCTACAAATGAGATCAGAAGAAGCTTCCTTAAGAAGAAGGAGGGAGGCTGAATCCTTGCAGACATCACCCACCATCTGGTGTCAACATGTGACAGCAGACTCTAGGTGGAAAAGTATCCCTTCTGGTACCTTGAGTGGGATTCCTTAGGGCCTGGTAACCATAAGCTTCTATCTGAAGTAAATATCCTTTATAAAAGCCAACAGAATTCTGATAGTTTGCATCAGCATCCCTTTGGCTGACTAATACATCGATACACTACATTGGTTCAGATGGAAGTTTTAATCGTATTCAAAGATAAAGCTTATTTGTTTATCATGAATTGTAGGACTTCTGTGATTTGGCCTCCTTTAATACATGTTTATACTTCTCCAATTTCTAACCTACTGTAAATCCCCTGGTAATCCTGCTGTTTATATAATTTTCCTAGTGATGTCTTTCAAAATGATCACAAACTCGGTGGTGTAAAACAACAGAAATTTATGGTTTCACATCTTTACAAGCTAAAATTCTGAAAATAAACTGCTAACAGTTGATGCTTTCCTGATTGCTCAAGATTTTCCTTCCTTGACCTAGATTCTTTTGGTTACTGACTACTTTATTTTACTTGGCTTCTCACAGCATTACCCCAATATCTGCCTCCTCCTTATAAAATCTCCTCCCCTGTGTCTCTGTGTATTCAAATTTCCTTCTTATAAGAACTCCAGTCTTACTGGGTTAAGACCCAGCCTCATCTGGGTCGACTTTATCTTAAGTGATTACATCTTCAATATCCCTGTTTATAAATTAAGTCATACTCAACAAGACTGTGTGTTAGGACTTCAACATATATTTTGGGACCACAACACAACCCCCAGCACTATTTTTCAATCATACCAGATGAAAGACTCTTAACAATGATAAGTTCCTCTGCCTTTCATGCATGTTTTACAGAAACCTCCCTAGCTTACTCTTTCCTTTTTCCACATCTTCACTCAAATATCTGCTTCTTGTGAGACTTTTCTTAGTTGACATTCAATCCCACATTTTTCTTCCCTTCATCCTGTTTTATTTATTTTTTTCTCCTTGGAACTTACCACAATCCAAAAGATGTTACAAATCTATCCTATATTTTTCCATATCTTCCCAAGTAGAATTTAAATTCATAGAAAAGGGTTTTTCTTTTCCTCTACAGTCATACCTGCAACAATTAGCACATTTACTGACACATGTTCAACTCACTAAATATCTTTTGACTCATTAAAGGATTTGATGAGGTCATATTCATTTGTGGGAAGAGTGCCTTTTGTGCAGGCCAACTAGCATCTCCCATAACCACTTCAACAAGAGGTACACAGGTAGTCAGCACCAAAATAGTGGAAAAAGCTGTGGCCACAACAGCAAATGTGACAACTGTCCACAGAATGAATGGGAAAGGAAGATTACAGGGCAGATGACAGAGTCTGAATTGGGGTGGCAGGCATGGCAGCTGCAGCAGCAAGCCTGGTAGCATGGTTGTGGTGATATTGAGCATCAGCAGAGTTGCTGTGCTCTCTGATGTGGCCCAAGATGTAAAGGGGTAGATTATGAATCTTTGGAAAAAGAAAGAATAAAAGCTTTCTAAAAGCTTTCACCTTATAGCCACAAAGAGATGAAAGAGATGAATGATTTATTCAGTGACAAGAGACTGGAAGAATATAGATTATATAACTGTGTAAGACTGGAGAGTAAGAAAGGAGAATTATATTTATCTCTTTGCCTCTTTCAACAACCATCACAAAGTACCTCTTTCTTAATTAGGTGGCCATCTGTCTTTCCTTGTTTCCTTTTTTTTTTTTTATACACCTAGACACTGTTTTTAATAGGAATCAACCCCAGGGACCCAAGGACTTTGCATAAGGGTGGTCATTAAATTTATGGAAGATTTCTTATTTTCTTAAAATAATACGAACCATGAGAGGTGTTTCTAGCTTTTCAATGGCACATTAAGTATGTTGTTTCTGAGAACAAATTGCATAATGCACTTAGCTAAGTTGGGATTTTACCAATACACACATGACCTCTGTCTCACCATTTCTGAAAACAAGATTCTGAATTCCTCTGGATTATAGAGGAGCAAGGGTGACCTTGCTGCCCACTTCTACTACCTGGCATAATAGAGAACTAGCACACACTCCCAGTGTGTGTCCCTGCTCTTAATCCAGAGAGAAAATGTTAAGCCCCATGTGTGTACTGGGGTGTCTGTATGGTCCTGCCAATCTTTTGGGTGATGTCATGAAAGTATGAACCATGAAAC
>JAQZBX010000285.1:0-36342 GCA_029593785.1 Cabassous unicinctus
TTTTTTTTTTAGGTACAGGGTGCTGGGGATTGAACCCGGGACCTCGTATGTGGGAAGCTGGCGCTCAACCACTGAGCCACATCAGCTCCCCTGAATTGGTTTCTTCATTTGTATTGTTTGTTGTTTTTTCTAGGAGTCTCCGGAACCAAACCTGGGACCTCCCATATGGGAAGCAGGCGCTTAACTGCTTGAACCACATCCGCTCCCTGAAACTAATAACTTTTAAATTAGGATTATTATTGTCCTTGGCAAAGGTACTGGGTTGAATTTCATTCTTCCCTGAATAGCCAGATGTAACTCCCTTTGTTTGTTAATGAACTGTTTCTGTTCCAATGAACAGTCCCTCTTTCAGCCTTAAGAAAATAATGTGATGATACACACCTTGAAAATGGAAGGGAAGCAAAATCTGATTTGCTTTGAGGCTCTTGATAACAGGGAGAGAGCTTGGAGTGGCCATCAACTCCCAGCTCCAGGTCTCCTTCCCTTCATCACTGCCCACATGTCCCCAGAGCAATGGATGATATGCACATGGAAAACACAAGCATAGAAGGTGATGATGGAAATTATCTCAATGTAAAAATAAATATGTGGTGCAGATTACCTTTAGTATCTGGGTAAGAACAATATTTGTCAAAAGGAGGTTTGTGCTCAGGTGTAAAGCAACTTGCTGAATTTGTGTAACATAACCAGTACCAGAATTTGCAGCAGAATTCATTGATACTTTCTCTTTTTTTTTTCTTTTTTTAAAAATTTTTCTTTTTTTAAATTTTTACCAGGAGGTCCCGGGGATCGAACCCACGTCCCTCCATATGGGAGATGGACACCCAACCACCCGAGCCACATCCGTCCCCCTATTGATACTTTCTCTGCCACTCCACCAATTATATACAGTTAACAGAAATTAATGCTAGCTTACACCCCAGAATCTTTTCACCTTTTTGACTGATTTGATATCAGTCACCAATTTAACCTTTAGCTCTTGAATAGATTTTTTTTTTTCAAAACTCTTGAATGTTTCTGACCTCTAGGAAACTACAATGGAAGGGCCAATATTTGTAGGTACTCGCTATATGTCAAGCACTATGCTGTACATTGTGTATGCCCTACATAATTTAATCCTTGCAACAATATTAATATGAGGTAGGTCTTATATCCATGTTTCACACTTGAAAAAACCTGGGCTCAAGAAAGTTATGTTGCCTGGCCAAGAACCCAGGACAAATAGGTGGTAGGGAAAGAATTTGAACCCAGGCCAAATGACACTGAAACCCATGTTCCTTCCAATATCTGGCTTATTTTTTTTATTTTTTATTTTTATTTTTTTGAGGTACCAAGGCCTGGGGATTGAACCCAGGACCTCTAATGTGGGAAGCCCATGCTCAACCACTGAGCCACAGTGGCTTCCCTGAGTTGGTTTTTCCATTTGTTTGTTTTGCTTGTTGTTGTTTTTTCAGGAGGCACCAGGTACTGAAACTGGGACCTCCCATGAGGAGGATTCACATTCGCTCCCCAGCACCTGGCTTTAATCCCCAGATTTTTAGCACTATGTACTTACACTGTGTTTCTGAGTCCCTGGGTTCATGACTGCTGAGTGTCAAGAATTCTGCCCTCCATGCTGGTAATTTGGATTTCAGACACAGTCCATCCTACTCACTAATCCTCACTACTGCCAGGATCCCTGGAATGCCCCAGAATCTGATAACCTTTTCTTTATTCATAGCTATATAATACCCTGTGATGTCAATAGAAATATCATGCTCTGCTCCCTCACCCCAAACCCCAAAAACACAATGGTACCAGTGAGATGGCAGCAGGGTAAGGAGCTCCTAGAGTCAGCTCGTGCTACAGGACAGTTAGTGATCACCCAGAGCTATCTAAAGCACCTGCTTGGGGGCTCCAGGAGACCAGAAGAGCATCCTGCAACATCCTTGAAAGAATGGAAGAGGATACTGCCCATCTGCAGAGAAGATTAGTAAGTAGAGCACTCCACGCCATGGAGGCTGGTGCCCATCCTCCACTGGTGGCACAAGCTGCCTCAGGAGCTATTCCACAGCTGGAATTGGAATCTCCACTTCCCAAAAACAGGGGAGGAAGAGACGGTTGGGCACCAACTTCGGCTACTGATCAGTAAATTCAGCTGGCTAAAGTATAACCCTAAGAACAGCCAAAGTTTGAACCTGTCCAAGTCAGAAAGAGGCTGGTAGACACCATTTTGACTCCTTCCCCAGCATGAGGGGAAGCCTCACTGACTGAAAGTCACAGTGACAGTAGGGACTGGCTTCTTTCACCCAGATCAGCCTGTAGCCCTAGCCTAGGATTCAGCCTCACATCTAGCAGGGAGGAGCCTGGCAGGCCCTGCACCAATCTCTCTGGGTAACTGCAGGTACATCTGGCTGGCACAGAATGAATAGCTGGAAATCAACCAGGGCAACTGTGGTCATCTTGGACCTACACAGCATAGGTTACTGCCCACACCTGCAGCTCCATCCCTGCCCCAGGCAGAAGAGAAAGGGGGTGAGGCTTCATCGGTCTCTCTGGGCAACTAAAGTCTAGGCCTGCATGACTTGGATTATTACACACAGCTGTGGCTCTGTCCCTACCGTGGCAAAGGAGAAAGGTGGGAGAAGCATTATCAGTCCCTGCGGCAATGCAGGCAGCTTGAGCCTCTACGGCATACAGCACCAACTACATCCTCAGCTCCTACTACACAACCAGCAAGGGAGAAAGGGCAAGAAAGCTCTAAACTAAAGAGAAACTGCACCCAAAATAAATACATCTAGTAAGCCAGATGCCAAGACACCAACAAGAAATTACAATCCACACCAAGAAACAGGAAGATATGGAAGGAACAAGATGAGCTTCCCGATGACATAAAGGGGTTGAGACAACTAATCACAGATGTTCAAATAAATCTCCTGAATAAATTCAATGAGATGGCTAAAGAGGTTAAGAATATTAAGATGACATTGGATGAGCTCAAAGAAGAATTTGAAATCACACAAAGAAAAATAGCAGAACTTACGGGAATGAAAGGCACAGTAAATGAAATTAAAAATGCACTGGAATCATATAATAGCAGATTTGAGGAGGCAGAAGAAAGGATTGGTGAGCTTGAAGAAATGGCCTCTAAAAGTGAACATACAAAAGTACAGAGGAAGAAAAGATTGGAAAAAAATGAACCACATCTCAGGGAGCTAAACAACACGAAGAGACATGCAAACATACATTGCATGAGTGTCTCAGAAGGAGAAGAGAAGGGGAAAGGGGCAGAAGGAATATTTGAAGAAATAATGGCAGAAAATGTCACAACCCTATTGAAGGACATGGATATCCATATCCAAGAAGCACAACTTACTCCTATCTGAATAAATCCAAATAGACCAATTCTGAGACACATACTAAGCAGAATGTCAAATGCCAAAGACAAAGAGAGAACTCTGAGAGCATCAAGAGAAAAGCGATGCATAACATATAAGGGATACCCAGTAAGATTAAGTGCTGATTTCTCATGAGAAACCATGGAGGCAAGAAGACAGTGGTATCATATATTTAAGATACTGCAAGAGAAAAACTTCCAGTCAAGAATCTTATATCAGGCAAGATTGTCTTTCAAAAATGAGGGTGAGTTTAGAATATTCACGATAAGTGGATACTGAGAGAGTTTGTAACTAAGAAACCAGCTTTGAGGAAATACTAAAGGGTGTGCTACAGGCTGAAAAGAAAAGACAGGAGAGAGAAGCTTGGAAGAGAGTCTAGAAATGAAGATTATATCAGTAAAAGTAACTAAAAGTACCAAAAGAGTGCTGAAAATAAAATACAACAGATATAACCCAAAGGTCAAAATGGGTGAAATAAGAACAGCCTTTACAGTAATTATGTTGAATGTTAATGGCTTAAACTCCCCAATCAAAAGACACAGACTGGCAGAATGGATAAAAAAAATATGAGTGACCTATATGCTGCCTGCAAGAGACTCACCTTGGGCCCAAGGATAGATTGAATGTGAAAGGCTGGAAAAAGATATCCCATACATGCAGTAACCAAAAAAAAAAAAAAAAAATATATATATATATATATATATATATATGCTAGAGTAGCTATACTTATATTAGATGAAATAGACTTTAAAAGACACTAGTAATGTGTAATCTGAAGAGGATGTCAAGAAAAAAAAAATTCCATTCACAATAGCAACTAAAAGAATCAAATATTTAAGAATAAACTTAATCACAATGTAAAACAATTGTATTCAGAAAACTACAATGCATTGTTAAAAGAAATAAAAAAAGACCTAAATATTTGGAAGAACATTCCATACTCATGGATTGGAATACTAAATATCACTAAGATGTCAATTCTACACAAACTGATATACAGAGTCAATGCAATCCCAATAAAAATTCCACCAGCATTTTTTAAATAAATGGAAAACATGATTATCAAATTTAATTGGAAGAGTAAGGGATCCCGAATAGCCAGAATCATCTTAAAAAGGAAAAACAAAGTTGTAGGATTCTCACTTCCAGACTTTAAATCATATTACCTACCTACAGTGGTAAAAACAGCATGGTACTAGTATAAAGACAGATGCATAGAGCAATGGTACTGAATTGATTCTTCAGAAAAGACCCTCACATCCATGGACAATTGATTTTGACAAGCCTGTCAAACCCAACCAACTTGGGCAGAACAGTCCATTCAACAAATGGTGCTGAGAGAACTGAATATCCATAGCCAAAAGAAGGAAAGAGGATCCCTATCTCACACCTTCTACAAAAAGTAACTCAAAATGGATCAAAAACCTAAATATAAAAGCAAGAACCATAGAGCTTCTAAAAGAAAATATAGGAAAATATCTTCAAGACCTGGTGGTAGGTGGTGGATTCTTAAAGGAGATAGGAGGAGTGAGATGGACTATTGATGTTTAGTGTATGTAGAATTTTTAATTAACTTTATTGTAAAAGTGTAGAAATGTACAGAGTTGATGGTAACACCTTGTAGTGAATAACAGCTGGTTTATAAATCGGAATGTGGTTGAAAAGGATAGTCTAGGGATGTAAATGCCAATTGAAAGAAAGCTAGAGAATAATCTAGGAACTGAATAACACAGTAAACCCAGAGGTGGATGAGAATTGTGGTGGATGGTACAGATGCAAGAGTGTCCTTTGTGAGCTAGAGCAGATGTACATTACTACTGCATGGTGGTGGGAATGCGGAGAAGCATGGGAAAAATACAACTGGAGTCACCTATGGCCTGTGGTTAACATAATTATCTAATATTCATGCATCAACGTTGAAGTTGTACTGTGTTGATAATGGGGGAGTATGGAAAAACTGTGACAAATGTACACTATGGACCTGGTAATAGTCTGATGATAATATCTCATAATCTGTAACAACTGTTCTACCACGGTGTGGTGTGTTGATAGAGGGGTGTTGTATGGGAATTCTGCACATGTGCATGATTGTCTTGTAAGTTTACAATTCTGTCATAAAAATGTATTTAAAAAATAATTTTAGAGTGGGTTGGGGGGGAAATACACGAAATGTAAGATAAGGACTATAGTTAGCAGTAAGATTTTGATGATATTCTTTCATCATTTGTAACAAATGTCTCACAACAAGGCAAGGTGTTGGTGGTGGGTTGATGTATGGGACCCCTGTATGGTGTTATGCATGTTTGCTTTGTAAGTTCACAACTTTTACTATACACTTATTGTTTATGTATGTTTATATATAAATGATATAAAAACAATAATAATAATAGGGTGAGTTGGGGGAAAAATACACAAAATGTAAGATACTTTGGTTGGTAGTAATATTTTGAGGCTGCTCTTTAATTATTAGTTAAAAGTGTTTCATAACAATGCAAGGTATTATTTGTAGGATGAGGTATGAGAGCCCTGTATGATGTTATGTATGTTTCTTTTGTAAATTTACAACTATTACTATACACTTATTGTTTATGTATGTTTACATATGAGTGATACACTTCGATAAATTTTTAAAAAAGGGGAAAAAAACAACCCACAATGGTACTCCAATTCACAAGAATAATTTTTGTGTATGTTACTTTATATAAAGATAAAAGCAGAACAATATCAGGTCACAGCCCAACACTCAAATAACCTAATAATATTAATCAGTCATGGAGAAAAAATAATGTATTAATTCTGCTATGGTTGCCTTAAGTTGACTTAATTCCCAGATTCTTTACAACACAGATATAAGACCATAAATGCAGTGGTGACTGTTTCCTTGTGTAGACTGCCTAATTTCATGCTGAGTACTGCACTCCAGTACATCAGCAGGAGTGGGGTGCATGAATGATGTGGTGAAATCAGGTATTTAATGGTGGCCTTTTCATGGCACTGAAAGGTCAGTGCTGAAATTGAATTCAGGTGGTAGTGAATCACAAAAATTCTGGAGAAACTTAGCATTTTTTTTTTCATGAGGGCATGGGGAAATTACACAACAGTGAACCCAAATCAATTTGGACAACTTTTTGTATGAAGCACTTCTGATGTACAAGATACCAGACCAAATGCTACAGGGGACTTAGATAGAAGCAAAGGAGTTGCTTAGTAAAAGCATGAAATTTGGAGGCAATCACACTTGGGTTCAAATTCTTCTCTATCATAACTGGCTATAAAATATCAGGCAACTAAAATTCAGTTTCTTTGAAAATGGGAATAATAACATTCACCTTATGAGATTATGTAAGTGAAATGCTTACTACATTGTGTGGCACAGAGAAATATTCAGTAAGTGGTAGCTTGTATTATTTTAGTAACACAGAGTCCTTGAGCTCTAGAAGTATCTAGTAACGTTCAAAGCTGAACACAATACGAGCGTGCAATAGATGCGCAGGGCATGTTCTCCTGGGACTCAGAGGAGGTTTCCATTATCGACTGGGAGCTTGACATGACTTTAGACAGTACAAGTTCAGCTTCAGAAGAAATTCAGCTTTTAAGACCATGGGCTCTGCAGCCAGACTGCCTGTATGTAGTCCTGGCTGCACCATTTATTAGCTGCGTGACCTTGGGTAAATTATTTAAACTTTTAGTAGTTTTCTTATCTGTAAAATAGGGGTTTTAACCAAAGGTCCATGAACTTGAATTGACTTATTATCTTTATTTTCTCTGACCTCTAACTGAAATCTAGCATTTCCTTCACTTATGAATGTATGCAGTAAATAAATTACAGTAGTATTCATTTCACCTGACTGGCAGAGGGGTCCGTGGAACAAAAATGGTTAAGAACCCCTGCTGCAAAATATTGATACTAAGAGTACTACCTCATAGGATTGTGGTAAGGATCAGATGAAATAACACTAAAGTACTAAGAGCAGTACATGGTGCATAAAAAATAATCAATGCCTTTGGCTTTTAACCATGATAATGGTGGAAACAAGGGGAAGGCCACTGAGTGAGGTAGACTCTGAGACCTTAATGGGGCATTGGGGGAGGAAATGGAAAGCCAAGGGATGTGAGATATGGAGTTGATGAGTGGGAAGTGGCATATTAGTCCATGCTAAGTGAGATTAGTTGATGGGTCTGGCTTACATGGGATTTAGAGTCATACAACACATTCCCGGGGGTTGGTATAGATTAGCTCGAGTTCCATGAGAGCTCTGCACACTAAGGGATCTACAGCCCTTGTCAACCTAACTACGTTTCAGGTATCATTATAAATGACAAGCAATATGTCGCTTTATTTTCACAATAGCTCTGTGAGTTAGAAACTAGTATTATCCCCATTTTATAGATTAATAAGCGATTCCTGTGAAGTTACATAACTTAACAAACTCCCACAATTAATACATGGTAGAAAGAGGCTTTAAATTAAGATCTGTCCTACTACAAGTCTCTGCTTTTCAAAAGATGTCACTGCTCCCTTGGGATTAATTCATCCCACATACAATAGAAAGCCAATGGAATCTCCATTGGGAGCTCTGAATGGTTTCACACGGTAAGAGCTAAATAATCACACAAACTGTGCCTTAAGGGTGATAGTGCCTAAGTCCCCAAAGAACTTTTACATGGGTTATGTCTGGAAGCTCCTAAGGTCTAGTAGTAAAAGCATTATATTTTCAATTATTAAATGTACAAAATAAAGTTAAAAAAAAAAAAAAAGCATTGGTAGAGTGGTTTGGTGGTGAGGGGTCAGATCATTGAACTGTGGCTGCTACATGCTACTTGTTTCCACGGCTGAGACAAATAAGGATTTTTAGAATGACATGGGAGGGGAGTAGAAGAGCTGGGTAGGGTTAGAGGAAGGAGGATTGGGATCACAGTGAGGGTGACCAAAGCAGTATATTCAGAATGCCTGAAGAATAAATAGGTAAGACTTTGGCCTGTGATCATGAAGAACAATCCAGTTTGGGGAAACAGTACAAACCAAGCAAGGTGCAGAATAGAAAGTTTGCAGGTAATTTTGGGGAACAGTGACAGCCCAGGTACAGCTGATTCCTGGGGAAGTAGTTTTGTGAAACACAAAGTTGGAAAAAAAAAAGACTAGGACTAAATCACAGAGAGACTGAAAAGATTGTCCAAAGAATGTAATTTCAAATAGGTGTATACAAATGAGAGTGACTAGCAGTGTTTGAAGAGGGACAGGACAATTAGAATACCAATTATGTTAGTTGCAATATATGTGGCACTTAATGATACACTTGCTGAGAGATTACACCTTGCAACATAGTTATCTTTATAGGAAGGCTGCAAAGTATTTGGTATTTCCCTCATTTTAGGTGGGAAGACAGAGAGGTTAAAGGAATTCCAAAAGCTTCATAACTAGTACTGAACAGAGCTGGATTTTGAACCCACATCTGAATGACTCAAAAGGCCATGCTTTATACACAGCTTTAGAAAGAAAATTGAAAGCCCTATAAGAAGCTGGATGTGGCGCTAAACCGTATGGCAAGAAACAAGGGAAACGGAGTCTGCTTGAGGGGACCAAGGAAAGAATCACCCCAGATAAAATGAACAGGACTTTATAAAGGACTGTGCTTTTAGGAAAAGGGCACAGAAGGAGACAAAGGTGCCTTCATGGTTCTGCAACTGACAGGCTTGGGGAAGAAGACGCAGATGGAGCAAGTATGGAACTCAATAAAAATAATAGAGATGGTAGGAAAGAGGTTGGATGCGGATTGGGGTATGTTGAGCATGAGGTGCCCAAGGGACCTCTAAATAGAAGTGCCAATTACAAATGGGTGGAGAGAGGTGTCTGGAGTTCAACAAAGCTGCAGACAGTGGTTTGACATTTAGCGCTAATGATGTAATGATGAGAGGAAAAACCCTGGGATCGGAGAACCATCCCCAAAGCAGAGTATGTTAAATAGAAGAGAGGGGGGACCAAGGACAGAGCCCTTATAGTAGCACCCTAAACTCCCACATCACTCAATCCCTTAAAATGGATGAAACCAATACTTGCCTGGAATACTTGACTTGAAAATTCTTTCAAGATTTAGTCTTTTACTTAATAATAAAGCATAAGATTTGGAGGGATAGCAGATGGAAATCCTAAAATGCTATATATAGGCTTATAAAATATAATGTAGAGTTAAAATGAGGTCTTTTTTTCAATTTCTTAAAATCCCATAGAAGTTTCATTCATGTATATACCTATTTTGGATGTAAGTGTTTTATTTTCTTGACTCCAAATAATCAATACATTCTCTGTCATTGTTAACTAAAAAAAGAAGCATATTGAACAAAGTATGGAAATAATAAAAATGATCCAATTTCACAATGCAGAAATTTAATTTTTATACATTTTTAGCACAAAGAGTTGATAAGGTGAATGGAATAATTATTTTGTGAATTTACACTTGAAGGTGATTACATGGGAAGATAGCAGAGAAGAGAGAAGGAATAGTTAAAAAAAAAAAAGTAGTGTGAGAAATATCTTTAGTTGAAATACAAAAAGTATTATTTTAAGGTCCAATATGCTCCATTCAGACTAAGCCATAGCCTATGAAAATTATTCATGAATTTCTTATCAGAATAATAGTAGCAGATATAGCAAAAATCACTTTTTAACACTATCATGTTAAAATGAGGGGAATAAAAAGTTTAGAACCATTATGGGTGAGTAGTAAAATTGACAAATGGTAAACAATGGTAAAGTAAATTCAACAGGGAAAACCATACCAGAAAATCCTTAAGAGGAATTCTATTTTTCATTAATTTCCGGTATATAATAATTTATTATAACTGATGTGTGTTTTCAGCCTTGGAGATAACCTATGGCTGTTGTTAATCCTGAGCTGGGCTCCCTTTAAAATACTTTAAGAATACCCTTGCCCCCAAATCCAGTCTTATATGTTTAGGGAATTTAAACTCATTTAATTAGTAGCCTAAGTAAAATATAATTATGAAGATAAATCTGTAGGGAAGAGGAAATAAAACAAATACATTCAAAGGCAAATAGAAATGACACTTTGATTAACTCCTGGTTTAGTTCATCCCTTACAGGTTTCCCTTCATTGACATTATTATGTGGCTGTACACAAATATTAGGAAAGATGGATAAAAATTAATTGTTATCTCTTATGTAAGCCCAAACACCTAAGTACAGTGGGTGAGGCACTGAACTAAGAGTCTTAGGCTGAATTATCAGTCCTGACTGCTGCTACCAGCAAAATGACCTTGTCTAAATAATATAAATAAGTGCTTCTCAAGGTGAAGGACTAGGTTTTAAAAAAATTCCAATCCAATTATTTTGCAAAATGCAATAAGGAGGAATTACTAGAAAAATGATCAAGCACTTGCATGTTGTATCAATGCCATTGTCATAGAGGTTTCTAAATGTTTATTTCTAAACTTTTTCTGTTTATCTTGATATGGGTGGGGAACCAAGCTTGAGGTCCTGCAACAGGCAGCAGATCCACACAGTAGCTCTGCTATAGCTTCTCTCATATGCTTTTCCCTTTACAAAATGAAGACCAAACTTCCCATCTCTTTGCAGTTTTTAAGAAGATTAAATGAGATCATGAATGTGAAGGTTTTATACTTAGCTAACATTTTGGTCATTGCTATTACCAGTTTTGCTTTGTTTTTTTTTCTTCTTTACTTCCATCTTATTTCTTACTTGGATTATCTCTAGCTGCTTTTACCTCCAAGCTACAGGAGAGATCCTTGACAAATTTACTTTTTCAAAACCAAGCTCTGATCATGTCATACCTCTGCTCAATAATCTCCAGTAACCCCTGGATGCCACATTCCATAATAAGTCCTTATAGCTTAGCCTGGCATTCATAGCTCTTTAAAATTTTGGTGCTATATGCATGTCATCCCAGCCTCTTTCTACTTTCCTTCTCCATCCGTACATTCCAGCCAAATGAATAACACTTGTATTTTCTGTCATACCCCTGTCTTTTCATGCTGGGCAGTACCTTCTGCCTGAAAGTCCTTTTCTCCACTTCCAGGAGGCAACATCTCAATAGAGTCCATTTGCATGGTTTCAAGCCGTCTTTGATTCTCTCAGCTAGAATTATCTGCTGCTAACCCCAACCCATACAGTCCTTAGTCTGTGCCTCCAAAGGCACTATGACTTTCAGTCTCATCCTAGAAATCTTCTACACACACATACTCACTAGACTCATGTCACAAATCTTCATGTGTGTGTGCAGGCTGCAATAAACCGAAGGCTCTTGTATTTGCATTTGCTTCATTATGTTCCTTTGATTATTAGCATGGTGCCTTAGATATTCACTCACTATTATTTATTCACTTCTTAAATATATTTATGAACCCCCACAAATGCACCAAACAGAGGAATGGAATGAAGAAGAAAGGAAAGACCTGTCACCTAATTCATAGGTCAATCACATTGAGGTTTTCCCAAAAACATGACAAAAAAAACCACACAAAATTACAAATAATTTTCATAATTGTTATGCAATTTATGCAGGAATTCTTTAGGGATAGCCACAAAAAGACAATAAACACATTAGGCAATCAAGTAAACATAGTGACTAGGAAAATACAGCAAGCCTTATGGAAGCCCCAGGTGCCTCATGCCTGAGCTGTGTCCAGATGCCACGTCCCTACTGAGTCTGTTCAAAGGCTGTGGTAACGTCACTGAATGAGGCATGGACAGTACCACGTAAGTGTTCAAAGTCAACAATGTCCTCTTTTTAAAATTAACGAGTTTAACCCATTTTATTCCCACCCCCGCCCCCGCTGTTAATTTTAGTTGACTTGATTATGTCAGAATATACAAATTGCATACCAATGCCAAGTATTCAGAGGCTATTTTCTCCCCTTCCTGCTTCATGTGAGAATGAAGTAGAGTTGTGGAGCCAGTTGTGGTTGCATCTGGTGGGAAAGCCTTCTATTACTTAGTAATTGCAAATCTGTGTGTTTGTATGTTTAAGGACTTCTCACCATCTATACATTATGTCTCACACGACGTGTTCTGATATATAACAAGGGATTAACAAAATTATCTTTTTGTTGTTGTTGTTTCAACTGCCTAGTGGGATCACAAATGAGCACAGCACCTAGAATGGATTGTGGATTTTTTAAAAAATAGAACTTTGAGAAAGCCCCCAAAGTATAAAAACTGTGTTACTAATGCAGACCAGGAAACATCACTTGGGGATACCTCTGTGGAGCTCCTTTGATTTATTTATTGCAGTTAATAAAAGGCAGCTTCTTGTAGTCACAAAACAAGGTTTGCACACATTAGCAGTGATACTACATGAAAAATAGGTGAGTTGAAAAGCTCCTCATCAAGTCATAGGGAGGAAGTCATGGCTTTAGAGATGGAATTTTCCTAACTTGCCCTTGCTGAGAACAAGCCAAGCACAGACGGGCCATAGTAGCTTTCTGAGCTAAGGCACTGAGGTTGTTTGGTAGGCTGTTTAGTAACTGGGTAGGTACACAGCAGCTGTACAAAGGCAGATAAGTTTCAAAGACATTCAGGGAGTGAAAAAAATGTCTCTTAATAATTGAATATTCTCCAGTTAATTTTACAAATTCACAGTATTAACTGTCTGCACTGAATTCTTCATGATCCTGGCATGGCCCCAAGCCCTACTCAAAGCCAAGAAACATCAGATCATCCCTCAGCACCCAAGACTCTCTTCCCACTGCTCTCTCAGTTCTGATCCCATCTTCCACCTCTCCCCACATCCACCTATTCTCCCATTGCCCTTTGGAATGCATGGACTATAAGTAGGGAAATCTTCCATATCCTCACTCTCTACTCTGACCATATTCAACTCTTTCTTGCCCTAACTGAAGCTTGATTGCTTTCTGAGGACACTGCTTGCCTTATAGCTCTTTGACATGATGGTTTTGCTATGAGGCTTGCAGGAGGGGTAGGTATCCTCACACTTCACTATTACTTCCAGACACATTGCTTCTTCATCTTTAAAAAAATGATACCCACCTCCTCTGTAACTCAAACCATCAGGCAACACCATCTATTAGCCTTCTTTGTTACAGGCATCTATAGACCTTTGGGTCAATTTTATTTTCCTATGAAGTTCCTCTCTCTCTCTCTCTCTGTCTCTCTCTTCCCCCCCCCACTTCTCTCATAATTCTTTAAGTTCTTCATTTCAATATCTATGTCCACAATTATTCCCATAACCTGGAGACCCAACTCTCTCCTCCAATGTGCTTATTCTTCATCCTTCCTCAGCCACACACTTCCATGGTCATACTTTAAACCTTGTTAATACCAATAACTTTATCCTTTCCTTACCCCATACCCCAAATATCACCTTTTTTGCTTTTCCTCTTGTTGCCCAAAAATAACAGTTCCATTCTCCCCTGGGACTGCAAAGTTATTTTGCACCTTTTTTCTGTCTCACCTTGATCCCTCTTTGCTAGATTACTATTTCATGCTTTCTCTATTCTCAAACGTCTCTCATCTCTTCCATTTTCTTATTCTCATTTGATGACCTGGCTTCTTATTTCAGTGAGAAGTAAGTACCCTATGTCTGCGTTCCTTCTTGATACAACAAATGAACAGTCCATGCTCTTCTCTAAGGCTACCACTTTTGCTAGTGCACCGGAGCCATCACTTCCAGCCTACTCCAGGAAATGACTCATACATTCACTCCTCATTCCCCTGCGTCACTAAGTGCCTGTCTCTGCTGCATTCTTCCCATCCTCGTGCTCACAGGCCACTGAACTTCCCTTCTTAACAAAATTAAACGTCCCCAGAACCTCCATCTTCCTCCAGCTACTCTCCTAATCACCTTTTCTCCTTTACAACAGAGCTCATGAGAAAATCTGTGTCTACTCACTGTCTCTAATTCCTCTTTACTTCTCGTCAACTCACAACATAGTGGCTTTCTTTCCTACCACTCCCTCCTGTGGTCACGGCTAGAG
Source organism: Cabassous unicinctus (assembly GCA_029593785.1). Classification (NCBI taxonomy): domain Eukaryota; kingdom Metazoa; phylum Chordata; class Mammalia; order Cingulata; family Chlamyphoridae; genus Cabassous; species Cabassous unicinctus. Next base: position 14,349 of record JAQZBX010000285.1, read on the forward strand.
ACACGTTTGGTAATATGCGTTACCCAATCCAATGGTAAATTTCCATTCCTCCTTTCCATCTGCAGCACTGAACACAGCTGTCCTTCTCTCATCGTTGAAACGCCTTCCTCATTTAGCCTCCAGGATACATACTCCTCTTGGTTCAGCTCCTGCCTCCCTGTGCTCCTTTATAGTCCCCTTTGCTCGTACCTTTCCCTTCTCACTCCTTGAGTGTCTCAAAGCTCAGTCTTTGAACCTCTTATCTTCTCTATGTAAACTTACTTCTTGGGCTTTTAATACACTCTTTTCTTTGATAATTCCAAAATTTTAAATTCTAGCACAGGTACTTCTCCTGAATTCCTGAATTGCACATCTAACTACACTTGAGTTTTCCATTTGTATATAAGATAGGTACCCCAACTTAACCTGCCTATAACTGAGCACTTTTGTCCCTCCAAAACCTGCCACTTCCAGCTCAGCAAATGGCAATTTTGTTCAACCAGTTGCTTAGACGAAATCTTTGATATCATCCTTGATGCCTCTATTTTTTTCACACTCCCTCTCTATTTCTTAGTAATACAGTTGGCATTTCTTTCCAAAAACTCCCAACCACAAGTCCCCATCTCTACCACCTCCATCTTAGTCCTAGTCCAAACTAGTATCCTCTCTTGCATCTGTTATTGCTATAGCCTCCTAACTCACCCTCTCTTCCCACACCTGATTCCCTTCTCCACTTTGTAGTCATCATGATCTTTAAATGTAAATCCAATTACATCACCTCTTTGTCCAAAACTTTCTAATAGAGTCCCATCTCACTCACTGTAGGAGATAAAGCCCTTACTCTTATCTATGTGCCCCTACTTATCTGCCCCACTCTCAGGTGATTTTTGTTATTAGAGAAGTTGTGAGTTCCCAGCTATCTTTTAAACTTCTTTCCTTACCTTTCTTACCTTCTTCATTCTATGTAAGTGCCAGTGAGTTACTGTTTTCTTGAACTTGTCAACCACAGTCTGCCTCAGACCCTTTGCACATCTCTGTTCTTCTTACCTGGAATCCTCTCCCCCTGCCCTGCCCCAGGTAACTATGAGGCTAAAACCCATATACAAAATAGTGCCTTGCTTACTCTCCCCCAACCCGTCACGCTATATTTCCCTTTGCTCTGCTTCATTTTTCTTCCCAGCCTTATCACCATCTAACCCAACATATATTTGTTTGCTTATTGCCTGCCTTTTGCAAACACATGCACTAAAATATAATCTATGTAAAGGCAGGTTTTTGCTTCATTTTCTACTATACTCCTGGAATTTAATATGTGCTCATCAAATTTTGTGAATAAAGGAATGAATGATATAAAATTGATAATTTTCAAATTTTGAGAAAAAAGCTAAATACTGAGTGAAAGGGGAAAAATCACTAATAAGAAGAGGGATTTAAAATAAGGATTAAAAACAGGTGAACTTGACTACTGATAAAGAAAATGGTAGAAGACACCAGAGAACAGTATGGGAACTGAAGTACTACAGAGAACTCTTCAATCCCCTTATATTCTTATAGGCTCTGGGGCTATCCATTTTTTTTTTATAGCTGCTTAAATATTGCTTGCCGGAAAGACTAACATTTTAATCTGGAACAGTTTCCACCTCCCCGGAAAGTAATCCTTCTAGACAGCAGCCCTTTGCCTGACACATGAGACCCAGAACCAGTTGCTAGAGTGAGGGAGAAGCCACTCACAGTGCAGTCAGAGGGCCTCTGCAAATATACCAGTTTAGATATACCAGTTTAGATTGGACTCTGCCCCAAGTGGAGGGGAGAAGCCCACTTAGGCCAAGAGGCATCAGGAGCAGTTGCATCAGCAGGTAGTACCAAGCCATGAAGTCTAGTTGGCGGCAAGTTGCAAAGATTACTAAGGAGCATATTTGGGTTATAGGAAGGAAAAACACCAGGAAAAAATTGCTGTTACTGCTCTGTGAACGTCAAGAGTCGAGGCAGTTATGTAAAAGTGTTGCTTTCCATCTGTCCACATAAAATATTACTTGTGGATAAAAATCAGAATTCATGTTCTTTTTCATATGTTAAATCTTTTGCCTCACTCATTAAAATAAAATCAAGCACTAACCAAATAATCGTGGCATAAGTATAAAAAACTAATACTTAACAGTATACATATTATATATTTGTAGAAAGATGAATGGAAAGAAGAAAGGAAGGAAAGCAGGGAAGATGACAAATACATTCAAAGTGCTTGAACATCATTAGGATTTACTTACAACCTATAGTGAGTTTTCTTCCCAAATTATTTGGGAGAATAGAGGAAAAGAGCATTCTTAATCACTCTTACTATGTGAAAACACTATGCATTTTATTTTCAGTGATACTAGATTGTTTGAATTTATGTTGAAATAGATTTGGGCTTGATTATTTTCTAAAGTACTTTCTGAGGCTAATGGGAGTAACCTGATAAAGAAGATCTAAGGTTAAAAGTCTCCTTATATTCATAATTTCACAAAAGTCCTAAACCACACTTTGGTAAGATGTAGAAAGAAAAGATAAATGACTGGCACATGCCCCACAGAGTAAATGTGTAGGCAGAGGCAGAGCTCAGGTCTACATTCCATGAATTCTCCTTTCTCCCTGCCTCGTAGGAGTCTGCTCTTTCCCCAGATACCTGCAAGGCTCACTTTCTGCAGCTTTCTAAACATTGCATGGCCTTATTATAGAGACCCTCCCTAACTCCCATATATAAAATAGTACCTCTGTTCAGAGGTCACTCCATTAGCCCTCCCAGAGCCTCTATTTTGAGAGCTGTTCAGCTCAGCAAACATTTATTGATCCCACTTTGTGCAATGAAAGGGGCAAGAACAAAGAGGTTGATCGTAATGCAATGGGAGAAGTACAATATTGAATTAGGAATGTGAAAAAAGTGCTATGAAAGAGCAGTGGAGAAGTAAGAGCTCTGACATAGGGCTGGGAGATATGATGGTGTCTGGGGATCATTGGAGGTGAGGGGTGATCATGGGTTGACATTTGAACATTTGAGCTAAGCCTTGAAGGATTTCTAGGATTCTATCAGGTCGAGAAGTTTGGAAAGGGAGTTTCAAGCAGTTATTATAATAAAGGTGTGAATGAATACATGTGTGTGTGTATGTAGGTATATATATAATATTGTAGAGATGTGAAAATGCACTGTGTCTGAGAATATTAAATAGATGATTGGGGTCATATGGTACAGGAATGCCATCTTAAAATTTTGGTTGAACCTAGACAGAGTAAAATCCCTGTCATTTAACTCCGTTTGGTATTCTGTGGCTTCAACATCGTGAGCTTGACCTGGTCATGGAGGACTGACTTCCTACCTGCATGATGTTCCAAGCATTAGTATCTCCCACTAGGAACAACTAGTCCTGCTCTTTGGAAGAGGCCAACGAAATGGTGTCCTTGAGATCACATATAGCCAGTAAGTGTTTGCTCAGCCACCTGAGCTAGTTTCGTTCATCTTTCACTAAGTTGACATCTTTAAATCACAAATACCTCCTCTAGGAAGCCTTCTCCACCTTGTCAGGATGATTCAGATACTTTTTCTATTTAATTCAATTGCATCATGAATACTCTTTGCTTAAGCACTTAAGCCTATAAGATAAATTCCAAAAATTCTAGCCTGAGATAATGATCTTCAAAACCTATGTCAGCTTATCTTTCCACATTTATCTTATACACATAACCACTCTTCCTACATAATTAACATATTCTTTCACACCATCATGCTTTGTTTTTGTTGATCTCATTACCTTAAAAATTCTTGCCACCCTCCATTGCCCAGAAAAATCCCTACTTATTCTTCAAGATCATTCTTTTTCCATTGTTTTCCCCACTTATATTCTTTCTCTACCTGGCAAACTACATTGCCATGGTGTTTTCTATTTCATAGGTTGCATTTTAGCTATTTGTTTGCATTTGTCCATGGAATGGGAGCTTCAGAAGGACCTGTGCTGGCCTTGCAGAGCATAGCAGTAACCAGCACATAGTAGGTAGTCAGCATCTATGTGTGGAAGTGAAATTAAAAGGCTTCAGGCTTCCTTTCAAAAAGAATGATACATTTTTGTTCATGCAGAATTGTCTGCAATTGTTGTCAGGAAAATTTGACCATGATGTGAGTAACCCACACAGAACGTGTTCTTAAAACAATGCATGCAGTGTGCCCCATGTACCCAGCAGCTCCAGCTGGTGTCAGAGCACAGCCTCTCCTAGACGCTGACAGTGTTTCACCTGCGAACCACATCCATTACAGACAGATTCATCAGAACCCCTATAGTTTAGTGGGGATGCTGTTTGTTTGGGCCTAATTGTCATTGCTCCATGCATCCCATCAGAATTATTTAACTTAATTTAGGATACCGATCAGGCAGTTTTCTGAATTTTCCAAATATGTTAGCTAAGTCACAAAGTCTTTTTACAACTACATAAGATAATTTCACAATTCTGAGGATGGGAGATTGGAGGAAGGAGGGAATCAAGGAGATGATCCCAATGATCTTTTTGTTGTTTGTTTAGTTCCAGTTCCCTTTAGCCATCTTGGCATCTTCTTTTTTGATATACGTCTAATGCTGGGGTCTTCTTACGCAATGAGAGTGTTAGCTACGGAACCATAGAAAAGAAGCTTGGGGAGGCAAAGTTTAACATTGTCATTAATCCACTTAGACTGACAGTCCACTGAATCTCATTCTCTATTACAAAAGTGTACAAAGAATGCCATATCCATTTCATATTTTGGCTTTTTTTCTACCTCCTTTTCATGACTATTTCTTTCCTTCATATCAGATCGAAAATCTGTTTAATCCATACTCTTCCAAGAAGCCCTACCAGCTCTTGAACTTTCATAGCATTTGTTTATGGCACCACAATTCACTTTTTGTGTTTGTCTTTATCTCATCTGATAAACTGTGAGTAATTTTACAGAATGCTGGATCTGTACTCTTATTTGCCCCTCTACACCTGGCATAATGATTAGTACAGAGCAGTTGTTCAAAGATAAGTCTTCTGGAAACTGCTTGCATTGTCTTTCAACAACTGAAATAATGACTGGATCCCCACAGATTGCATAGGTAATCTCAGTGGATGGAAAGAAAAAAAAAAGACTTCACACAGAAAAAAAGATGGGAAGAATGGAAAAAATATTGAGTGTCCACTGTTACATATACTAATAGTTTCATGTTTCTAAAAACTTGATTTATCAGTGAAAATGATTTTTTTAGAAAATACAATTGTCCCATATAAGCAACATTGGTTCCTTTCTTAGAACAGCTATGAGTTAGGTTTTAAATAATGTGAAATGGAAAACATCGTAAGATTAAGCAACTGTAAAGTAACTACCATCCAAGCACTATGTAAAGGCAAGAGGTGCCATATAACCATTGTATTTATAGAAAAAAATGCAGTCATATGCTCTTTGCTACAGAAAAACAACAACAAAAAAGTAATTAACTATCCAAGATACGGTCAGTTTATTTTGCGGCTAAACTGACAAATCTATTAAGCTATCCTGTTTTGAAGAGAAAAATATCCTAATATAACCCTAGCAAATTTTAAAAACTCAACTTTAAAAGATCCTTTCTTTAAATACCTTGAGAAAAATCATACCACGGTATAAGTCACAGAAAAGTCATTTATTATTAAACCAATTCTGCTTTATTTTTAACTTTATTTTTGAACAGAGCCGTGATACTATTAACACACCTAAAGCAACGAACAGTTCCTTAGTATCATATAGCTGACATTTTAAATAGATGATGCCTTAATTGCTAGGGGTAAGTATTATGGATAAACTATAAATCTTTGGCCAAATGAAATATGTTTTTTTTTTCTTGCTATGTTTTAACACATTGTATTTCACGTAAAGGCGGGGAAATAAAGATGCTGGAGGACCATTAGGGATTAAAGTGTTACCTTTAGCCAGAGAGCCAGGTCATGTCAGAAAGAAGAAGGTATGTAAGCTAGAACCTTAGTAATGCCAAAGAAAGAAATCCTTTCTTCTTATTCTAATCTTCTTCCTTACAGTTCTCCTTGGCTTACTTTTATTCCTCATGATTCCTTTGTGCCCAGCATTGGCAGAGCCTAAGCTTTTTCCTGTTATTCATCAAGCATACGGCTTCCCGTCAGGTCTGTCTGTTGTGTAGGCTCTCTCCCTGGGGTGTGTGGCACTGCTGACGTACGTGTCAATCGGAGGACGGTGCTCCAGGATCGCTTCAGCTGTTCTCTTTCACCCCAAGCTACTTAAAAGAATTCTTAAAATCAAAAAACACGTCACCCTGAGTGGCTCTTTGTTGCCAGGCCTCTCTATTTAACATTTTTATCATCTTAATGCTTGTGAGAACATAGGACCCACAATGTTGTTCTGGGCACAGATAATAGAAGTTCATTGGTTTTAGCATTTTAAATTTTATAAGAGTTCATAATTATTTACCTCTCTCATAGTTCAGAGCTACTCCTGAATGTGAATGAAGGGTCAAGTGTGGATGAAAAAATGCCCTTCTCTCTCTCCCTGCCCCCATACACACACACACACACACACACACACACACACACACACACAAGTCCATTCAACATAAAAGAAGGAAGAGAAAGAAGGGGCGGGGGAAGAAAATACTATTCCTCGACTTCCATCAATACCTTGTTTCCTTTCTAGGTTATTTTACCAATAAGTTCAATTTTACCTCCAAGTATTTTTCCTAATTAGTTTGTTAGTTTGGGGCTAAGTAAAAGTTTTCCTGGTTTTCTTTTTGGCACTCTGTGTTTTTGAGGGGATTTTATTTACATCCTCAAAGTGGCAGACACTGCACACTGATACTTATTTATTTTATCCAGATAATGTAAACTTTGAAGAGTAAATAGGAAGTTATTGTTAACAGGCTGAACTTAAATGGCTGATTTAAGGCACAAGTAGAGATAAGCATATAGCATGAAGTCCAGGATGGGGATAAGAAGGAAATAAAATGAGAGTTCTTATGTGGTAAAATGCTAAGGAATTTGAAACGGATGAGACCTAAGAATTAGTAAAAAAATATATCAGAAAAGTTAAAAATGAAGAAATAAGCAGCAAATAGAGTCACAAAACATAAAAATAAAAGTTAAGACAATATACATAAACAAGTAAGCATACTGGGGAACTGAAAGAAAATATTAGGTCTTTACAGAAGGTTCTGTTCATATCAGGAGGAGTCCAAGCATATAATTATTTCAAATTTGATCATTTTAGTGAAACAACCATTAAAAAACACTGAATAAACATTATTTCCATATCTGGGTTGTGGAGTTCATGAGGACTGATGCTTTGATTTTGTTTCTGTTTTTGCACATCAAAGTTTGCTGTTAGTAGCCATTTATCATTGACAACCAAGTGATCAAGAAACAATTTGGAGTTTAAAATTTGTAGTAGTAGAATCATTTAAAATCACTCAGTGTAGAACAGATTTTAGGAGCATGGACTCTGGGGCTAGTTTTTAACTCAATCTCTATTTCTTCTGCTCAACATGGTGCAAATTTCATAACCCCTCTGTGCCTCAGTTTCCTCCTCTTTAATATGAGGATAATAATATTTCCTACTTTAGAAGAGTTGTCTGGAGGATTAAATCAATTAATACATATAAATCGCATAGGACTTAGTCTTACCACATAAGTGCCAGCGACTACGACTCAGTGTGAGGTGCTGCTCCAGACACTGTCAGGAGACAGAGAGGGAAAGCCGAGGCAGCTAGGAGGTCCTGACGGCTGAAGGATGGGGCAGTGAATAGAGTCTTCCAGCAAACATCCACAACCTCTTAGACACCCAGGCTCTACAATCCAAAATTCAGAACCACTAAGCATGGGATTTGGTACTAAAATGTTAGAGCTTAGAGTCCCTTCAGAGATGGTTGTTAAGCTCATTTAATATATGAACTAACTGAGGCCTAAAAATGTTGAGTGACTCGCCTGAAGAGGCAGATAATAAGACAAACACACTAGGCTTTCCAAGTTTCAGTTCAGGTCTTTCTACTTTAACAAATTTACACAACCATGGCAAGGCTCTCCTCAGGTCACAGTTACCAATACTTTGGAGCAGATAACATTGTCCCTTTTCACAAAATCCTTGGTAATCTGTACAAATTTGGGATGGGGTGAGGGGGGAGACAGAAAACTCTGTCTTCCTGGCCAATTGTGGGAGTTTCTCCAACTAGTCCATGCATGGGTTCAAGAATTGAGACCAAAATTCATAGTTTTATAGAGAATTCCATACCAGCCTATGCATACATTTAGCAGGTTTACGGTAGTAAAATTACCTTGAATGGGGTGAGTTATTTAACTTTTATGTTTACGAAAACATGATAACTACCATCAAATACTTGAAATACATGTGAAAGAAGATTTAGCCCATTATGTGCAGAACAGTTCTGGAACATAGCAGACCCTTAAAATAGATTACTTAAATTGAATTAGATTTATTCTGTATCTTTCCACAGGCTAAAATTAGGAGCAAAATGTACATATTATAGAATGAACATTTCACCTCAAGTATGGAATACTATTTCAGCCATTAACACTATCTAACAACATAATGAGCCACCTTGTAGGGTAGTAGGCTATCCATTTCTGGAATAATTCAAGAGGAGATTAAAAAGCTGCTTTTCAGGAGTAGGTGGGGATGGGGAAAGAAGTATTTCTATAATACAGTATTCTAAGCAATATAGTGTAATGATCATTAATGCAAAAACAATCTTTCTATGAAGGTTGTGGATCTTGAAATTCTGATGATTAGACATTAATAATAATAATAATGTATTACTCTGTTGATGCTGAGATTATATTTTTTAATGCAACTGTGTTATAGTGCACTTTACAGTATACACCAAGGGGTAAACGCCTCAAGAGCATGGGCCAAACCTATTAATTTCTATATCAAAAGTGCTTAGCATTTTGTCTTGCACATAGTAGGTACTAAATATGTTGTATTAATGCATGAATGAGAGTATAAAAGAGTGAGTTTGCACTGAGGTTTTGGGACTTTCAGAACATACATTGAAACAAATTTTTAGCTTTTAAAAAACTAAGTACATGCTATGAGATTATTTTTTCTTAAAGTCAAATCCATAAAAGTTCTATTTGCAATGGTGGACCATTCACATATTGGATGATTAGCTAAGTTTATAAGAAGACAAGTCATGCCCTAATATGATAAATCATAAGAACATAAGAAAAATTTTAAACATTATTCTTCTCAAATGTCTTAAAATATATATATTGTTTGACCCTGTTATTCTGCTAGTAATTTACCTTAAAGAACTAATTAAGAATGTGAAAAGTTTTGGGTAATATAATGGTCATTAAAGCTTTGTTTATAAAGCAAATATTTTAAAAATCTTACAAAATTACAATAGAGGATTGTTTAAATATATTTAGTATATCCCAAAGTGGAATACTATACACCATGAAAAAATGATATAAAAGTAGTATATTTATTGATATAGACAGACATGTATGATAAATGAAGTTAAAAAAGGAATAAAGAACAAAATTTACAATATGATCCATCTTAATTTAATATCATATATATATGAAGAATTGTAAATCATTGTATTATTAGAGGCTTAAATTTGGTATTTTCATTGCTTTTCTTTATTTTCATTACATATATAGTCTAACAACTATTTTTTTCAACGTGCATATATTAATTTACATAAAGAAAACAAAAAGTTAAAATATCTCTCTCTCGCAGTTAGATATTAGTGGAAACTACAATATTCAGAGGATAAGTTGCTGATGATGTCACCAGAAGTCAGGGAGAGTGAAGAAATAATGCCCTGAAAGTGTATACTTTTTGAACAATTACAAATTAATTGTGAAATAAATAGAGAACATGAGTTCTAACAGATTGGTTCATTTCTCACAATCTTGATGGGTATTAAATTTGTTTTATTTATAAGAATAAAGTTTCTCAATACCAACTGCTCATAGAAGAAAAAAACAGAGGTTCAAAGGCATGACATATCTGTCTAAAGGTTAGGGAAGGGCAGAGACCTCTGGCCTCTACTTTATTCCTGGTGATGCTACTCTTCAATAGAATTGACAATTCGTGCAATTGTATTTCAAGATAGATTTAAAAAGTGACACAAATGACTGCCAAGGATGTTCCACCTTGGGAAGAAGAAACTACAGTCTCAAAACTGGGCTTCAGTGCTAGGTAAAATCTTTAAAATCTATGTGACCTCAGGCTCGTTCTCTAACCTCCCTCAGCCTTAGTTTCTTCATTCTAAAAGTGGGAGAGCGATATGTCTTCTACTGGGATACTGTGAGAATTGAGATAGATAATGGATAGAAAGTATAAAGAATGCTTTTCAATACAGAGCAAACATTGAATACAGGCTAGATAGTATCATGACTAATTATTTGCCTCTCTATGTATAAGTCAACAGTGAGGAAGTAATTTTACAAACAGATTTCAAAAGATGTACCATTTTGCTATTTTATGCTCTGTCAAAAATTCCATTCTTGGCCGATAAAGAGAATGTATGGTTTTCATCAGTCAGTTACATGCAGAAAGTAATTTACTACTCTCCACCAATTATTCTCCAAGGTTAATTTAGAAGGTCAGTTTGAAGAATCTGAGGGGATTTTGAAGTCTATAAAGCACCATATAAATATAAGGAATGAAAAAGTGAATATAATTAAAAATACAATATAACTATATAAATGTCTTTTAGAGAATGTTCTCTGTTTTATTTGGTTTGTTTCTAAAATACTTAGATTACATATTTAATATATGTATAGCTTTCATTAGTGAAAAATATAAGAAAATTCATAGTTTATCCCTCAATTTAATATATGTATATTTAACCAGCTAAATAATAAAATAAAATTGAAATATTAAATTTCAAAAACAATTAGAAACAATTAGTGGAAAAGAACCCAGCTCCTCTGCTGACTTTTACCTGTTATGACTAGTTTCTCAATAGGGTTGCTTTGACATCAGTCCTTATTGCATTCTAAGTTTGGCTTGTTTTCAAGTAACATTCTTTACATTGCTAACAAAATTATTATATCCTCTCTTTATTAACATACCACACTCTATGGTCTTCAAATGTCAAATTGGATTGGACAGATGTCCAGGAAATAACGGCATGTACCTTGTCTTCTACAACAGCTTCTGCGTGTTCTTTCCTGCATATAAGAGAGGACAGAAGGAATTATTAGTAAAATTGGTAAGCTTTACTTTTGGCTTAATGCACATTGATTAGTTTCCCTAAGTTTTGAGTTATTCGCATTAACTTAATGGAGGTTTCTCACACACACACACATACACACACGCACGCGCGCGCCTCCACATTCACTTCAATTTTGTGAGACATTCAAAATGTGTCCCCTCAAAGTTGAAGTGCTTTGTAAAGAAAAGTCAGTTCTTTAATAAAAATTCAAGAACAAGGTTAGATGTATGAAACTTGAGGCAGTCTTCCTAAGTCTCTGTCCTCTCTGCAAGGACCATTAACAAAGGAGATGAAGATTTGTTCAAATGCCAAGGATACTGCCTGCTCATCGGGCAATGAGCACAATAGTCAATCCCAGGTGCCGGATGTAGGGGAATGCATCCTGGATTCAAAGCCAGCAGTACACACTGCTTCAAATAAGGATCTCAAAATCCGATTGCATATCTCAGGCCATGCCACGACTAACTCTCCAATGTAAATAATAGAAAATATCTTACAAAGCAAAGGAGAATGGAAAGAGGAAGCAAGTTAGTGTCTGATGTTTCCCAATTTCTATATTTGCATGGAAAGACTGGAGTGATTGAAGAAAAGGAAAATAACTTCTTTGGAACATTAATTCGACTTTTTCTAACCACCAACCATATTCATTCCAATTTTAGCAGTTCTGTGGGAGGAAAAATGAAACAGAAAATTCTTCTAAGCTTTCAACTTTGCATATATTCTTTTACCTCTACCTGGAATGCTCTTTGCACTCTCCTCTCTGGGATCATCACAGTCCTGTACAGGAGTCACACTTTCTGTCATGGGTGATGTTACCAATGATACTGAGAAGAGTTCTAATCTTCACAACAGCAGCACAATACCGATAGCTACCATTAACTGAATGTTTACCGATGAGATGCCAGATTCTGTGCTAGCAGCTATCATTTCATTAGCTCCTTTAATTCTCACAGTTAGGTATTATTATCCTCCCTTAGACACACAGCTAGAAAATGGTTAGCTATGATTCAAGACCAGGTCTTTTCATTCCAGAGATTTTTCTACTTCTCCAGGCTGCCCTCCAATCTCTTACACCCTCCAAAATAACAATCCTGTGTTCTTCAGTCTTTTAAAAGAAAATATTCAGTATTTGTGAACGTGTTATATTTCACATATAGAACCAGTCTCCTCTCTTGCATCTTTTGTTAAGACTTATTTCTAAATGCTTTACATTTTTAAATGATTGTAAAAGATAGGTCTTTAAAATTTGCATTATCTAACAATTTGTCTCTAGTTGTAGAAATGCTATTGATTTAAGTGTATCGACTTTATATACAGCCACCTTTCTAAACGCTTATTAATTGAAATAATTTTTCCATGGATTCTTCTTGTTTTCAATGTAGCTAATCAAACTAAAACCATTCTCTTTTGCAGAAAGACATGATGACTGTTCCAGGACAATACTACCTTTACTAAAATGTGGAGTCCATTTTAGATCATTCAAAATCAAATGGAGAAGGTATGCACTTTAAAAACAAGGCTATTGGTAATGCAGATATCAAGCTTCTCATGGTTTCTAATAAATGGGATAAATAAAACAAAGTCCCCATTAGAAGATATTTATGAGAATTTCAGGCCTTGGGATCTTACTTTGAAAACTGAAAATGGCAGTAAATTTGGTTTCCACTTGGGTCCAGTATGTTTGCCTTTTGTGAGTCAGTAATAAACATTCTAATCATTTTAAGCAGTCTCAAGTGGTTCACTGCATTTGGGCACCACAGAAGAGGTCAACTGGGCAAATGATGCCCATGAACTTAAGTACATAGGAGTTTGCTTCAGAGAGTTATGCCAATATGCATATATGCCATATTTTTTCTCTCTCATTTGAATGGTTACATGCAGAAAGGAAGTGCACAAAAATCTTGAGAGGAGGTAGGAAACAGACAAATCTGAGGACAAGACTTTCTGGTGCAAGCAATCATTGCTAAGTTCTATTTTCCACACCTCTTAGTAAAGAAAAAGCTAATGGCAAACAAAATTAGTACTCAGATTGTTTTCACGTGAGAAATCTAAAAATCTATCTATATGTATGCATACAAATATACACACATATATTTTTCATCTAAGTTGCTATTGATTTGATTTGTTTTAGTCACATAATTTATTTAAAATTTTCATATAAGTCTGAAGAAGTTTGTAAGACTGTAAGATCTATCAAAACAGAGCATTGGATTTAAAAATGTTAAGAAAAGTTGACTGGACTCTAAGTTACTTGATGTCAGGTCCATTATAATTAACACTTTTTGTTAAGCTGTACATCACCAGCCTTCTGGCTCAATACAAAATGGCGGACTTAAGAACTGTACAGGTGCTCTGATGTAAGTGATTGCTTTTTTCTAAGAACTATTAACTAATATGTGTCAATAGAAATCTTGTTGTTTTTTTTTTGTCTTCCTAAAATCATAAATAATCTAATTATTGAAGATGCAATAATGGCAATATTTCAAAGGTACTTTTTCATTGGTAAAATGAGGGTAATGAATTACAACTTTAAGGCCCATTCTGACCTCTATAAATAAGCTTAGGGGACTTAGTCTTTAAATTTGTGTAAAAATTCTAGATGATTAACAGTTATTTCACATTGCCTTTTAAACAAATAAAATAGCACTTATTTGTGCCTTGATATTTGCACTTTTTAAACAGAAGGGAATTATAATGTTTCCATGGAAAGAATAACAGCAAGGCAACTAAATTTTAATAAGCCAGTCTAACTCTAGAACTTTCTTTCAACTTTGGAATTTAACACACTGGAGATATAAGTTAGAGAGGAACTCAAGACTTGACCTGAAAACTCTATGGCAGGGTACACGGCTCATACCAGAATATTTACTTGCCCCCTTCTATAGCCTTCTCAAAGTAGACAGCAGATAGATGATTCGATACATCATTTGGCCTCATTTTCTAACCTGCTATAATTCACTTCTGGACAAAGGGAAAGATATAATTACAATGACCTAAAGATAGCAGCCATGGGTTAACTGCTGTACATAATTGTCTTTTTTAATCCTCACAACAGGGTAGGTGCACTATCAAACCAATTTTACAGATGACAAAAATGAGGCATGACGAAGCCAAATAACTGGTCTAAGATCATATAGTTTGTAAACAGGAGAACTGGATTTGAACCCTAACAATCTAATTCCTCAGCATGTGCTCATGAACACCACACTAAAACCTCAATGCAATTAAAGTTAACTTAATAAAAATAAGGTAAAATCATCACGTAGCTAAACAAAGGAAAATCTTGGGAAGAATTAAATAAAGAGTTTCCCATCTGGATCATCTACAGCTGTGGTGTGGTGCCAATGAACACTTGAAATGTGGCTAGTTTAAGGTTTAAGGGGAGATGTGTCGTGAATGTAAAATACACAGTGGATTTTGATGACAGTATAAAAAAAACACAGAAAATACCTCCTTAATCATTTTATATTGAATACCTGTTGAGATGATAATATTCTGGGTTAAATATACTATTAAAATTAATTTCATGTTTTTACAAAATTTTGTTTAATGTGTCTCCTGAAAAATTTAAAATTGCATATGCAAATTTGTGATTCATGTTATATTTCTACTGGACAGCACTGATCTAGAGAATCACCTAACAGATTAATTTTAGGATGAGCTACATCTGGGATTTTTATCATAACAAAGCCACCTACAAATGCTGAGATTGAGCACATTGTCACTGGAGGGCAATGTATAATACGTTTAAGGTACTCTTCAGAATGTTGGGCTTTTATTCTTCTTAAAATGTATAGGTTTTTAGCTCAAAGTTAGTTAATACTACAAGTTATTTTCTCTAAGATGATTACACTTCTAAGAACTTTCTATCCCTTTAATATTTTGTAGGCTTATTCTTTTGCTTTCCTGCAGGCTTCTGTGGCTCAGGAGCACAGAGGCAGTGCAAGCTTCCATCTCCCCTGAGGGAGTCCATGGTGCCACTGGTACTTGCCTGGGCAGACAGAATCCTCCACTGGTATCAAGTGTGAAACTGAAGATCAAAAAGGGTGAGTGCCTGTCCCTTACCCCAGAGAAAACTCTGGTAGGTGCTGTTGTCAAGTTAATGCTGGCATACCCTATCTCACCCTTACAGATAAGCTGGGGCTTTTCCCCATATTAGCATCAAAGCTTGCTTCTTTATGTATTTTTGTTTACTTTATTTATATTCTTTTTGAGGCCCATACTATTCTCCTCACACCTCAAGGAGGGTGGTAGTATAAAGCTTCAAACTTTCATTTTTCAAAAATCCTCTATTTGCTTATTATTACTTCTTCAGGCCATTCTAGTTTCATTTAATGAGCTAATTTTCATATCTATCTTATTGGAGAAGCTGAGCCTTGATAAGTGAATATAAAAATATTTTCAAAGATATAAACATATAGCAACAATAATAAAAACTGTAATAATCAGCTAATCACTGGGTTAATTCGGACTGCTCTCTTATCCAATCTTTTTATAAGACTGGAATAAGAAGATTCCAAGGGCCAGTTCTTGAGGTTCTCCAAACAATATAACCCTCATTGCTATCACTGCTGGAATAGAAGCAGGCTAAAAGGAATAAGACAGAAAATCCTCTCTAAATGGAGTGAGCACCTGACTGATATTTTATATCATTTCACATCTGAGAAATTATGTGATTTTCTAAATATTATCCTAAAAAAAAAAAAAAAAAAAAAAAAAAAAAAGAGAGAGAGAGAGAGAAGGATTTAGATATAGATCCAATTAATGCCTTACAGAATCAGCAATCCCTGAACTCCAAGCTCACCTGCGTCACAGCACAAACAGAGCTTCACTCCATCCCCAGCACCAGGGGGTCCTCGGAGACCCATCCCAGGAGGTGGAGGAGAGAAGACATCAGAGCATGTGCTGAGAGGAAATTTACCCTCTGGGGAAGCTCTCTCTGAGTCAGGGTTAGCGTCCCCAGTGGAAGCCAGGGTATTTATGTTCTGACATCAGACCTTGACAACTCATCACCACAACACCATCGAATGTGGATCAAGATGTCAGCGGCACAATTACAAATTTCAGTAAATTGCCCCCCAAACGACACCCCGCCCTCCAAATAACAGTAGGGAGAAAGCCAGTATCTCTAAGTTCGAGTCTCTGCTTTTCTGCTTATTCTTGAGTTCTTTACTTGGTCTCATTTTCCTCAGCAGTAAAATAAGAACTTTCCCCAGTCTTACTTATTTTCAACCCATGTGCTTTACGTCTGAGTGCCCCCGTAAGACCTATTCAACCATTGATTCAACAAACATTCACATGTCTCAAGAAGGCACCAGTTCCAGCAGGGAAAGCCCTGGCCAAGGCTTCTACTTCAACCTGAATCGTTTTACTTTCACATCTGCTTTCTCTTGAGGAGTCTATGCAAGCTTTCATTTTATAAAAGGGCTCTTCAATTAACAAAAGTTTAAAAGCCATTGGACTAGATGATCTCTAAAGTTCTTTCCCACTCAAAGACCAGGGCATATTTTTATTTTTATAAATAAAAATTTTATTATTTTATTATATTATAATAAAATAATTATTCTACCTGGTATATTTGTAAGGGATAAAACAAGTTATAATGATAGTCTGGGTGATTTAGCGACTTAGAAATACAACACTGATATGGGCATCAAGATAACTTTGAAGAAAGGGAATCATTCTAGCTTAATTACTCACAATGGGTACAGGTCAATTGAGAGGATATTTAAGGAAAGGGAAGATAAATTTCAAAATTCTATCAGTTGTCTGTATACCCTAGCCACACACAGATTAGATTTCTCCCATGCTCGTTTCCCATCCGAGAGGTAGGAATACAACATAAAGATGTGATTCTCAAACTTAGATGCATATTAGAATTACCTGGAGAACTTTTAAAACCTACTGATGCCCACCTGCAGAGATTCTGGTGTAACTGGTTTGAGGTAAAGCCCAAGCATCAGTACTTTTTAAAAAGCTCCCTGGGTGACCCTAAAGTGTACCACTGGTTCCGGAGAAATGCTCAAAATCTAGCAAAATAATTCCTGGGTTTGAGTCGGTATTTTGCCACTTTCCAGCTGTATGAATTTCACAATTCAACCAATTCTTCTATTAGTGAAACAGGACAAAAAGATAAAAAAGAATAATAAACCTGCCCCACTAGCCTTATAGGACTATTAGGAAAACCGATTTAGATAATATAAGGAAAAGGCTTGGTAAATAATACAACACTATATAAATTCTATTTTTATTAAGGAAGAAACTGGAGACGTAAAACTCAGAGTCCTGGGACAGGAAGGCACAGGAGCGGGATGGGAAATGAGAATGAGTAAAAACTCAGACAAAAGGGGATTCTTTTTGCCTTTAGCTACAAAGGCACGACATAATTTTTCTCTCTTGATCACCAAGCTAGCGACTTGTGATTTGAGCTTAAATCCCTTTATGATAAAAGTTGCCAGTGCCCTGGTTGCAGAACCACGAAATCTATAGGCCCATGATTTTACAAGTTGGAGCTGAGACGGGAAGTCCCCCAGGCTCATGATTCTAGAACATTTTATCCAGCAGGCATTTATCCCTATCTGCAAAGAGCTGGAATAGGTGACAGGAGGGGATGAGTCTCAAGAGACAGAGCCAAGAGAAAGATGACCAGGTCTTGGTCTTAAAGAAGCTCATCACACACACCAGAAAGCAAATAAAGTGTAGACTATTTGCTAAGGGAACAAAGAAAAGGCAGCCATCATATTCTGATTGGGATCAGATGAATTAACTTGACTGCGGCTTATATTTTAATAAGAATATGCGTATTGCTCGGAGGTAAGACAGGTTTACAGGGAGAATCCAGAGCCCTAGGAGAGTTGCCAGGCTGCGCTGGTTGCTCCTGATCTGCCGGCTTTGTGGATTCTCGTGGCTTCTGCTCTCGTAACTGTGCAATGCGGGGGGCGGGGTGGGAGGTGGGCTAGATGATCCCAGGCCCTCAGGTGGGGAAAGCACCTTAAAACCTTCGAGTCCCACGGTCGATTTTATAATTGTCAATATATCTACAAGTGCTCTTCTGGCTTTTACCGGGATATCTCCCCAAACTTAAAAAAGTGTGATTCTCGGAGTGCAAGCGCTCAACGGAGAGTTAAGACGTAACAGGGAGGGGTGGCCCCTTGCACCCAAGGGCCCGTGTGGAGGAGAGGAAGCCCCTTCCCGAGCAGGAAGGGCAGCTCCGGGCGGTTCCAAGTGGAGGTGTGGTTCCGGTTGCCTGACCCCGGTGGTGGGCTGCCTTGTTCTCTGCTTCCCCCTGTTGATGTGGAGTGGGAAGAAAGAGTCTGTGGTTCAAAGTGGGCAAAAGAACAGCACAGCCGGGAGAGGTGAATTTACCACTGTAATTAGGCGCATAGACTAGGGCAGAGAGAAGGAGGGCTGGTAATGAGGGGCGGGGAGGCACCCACTGCTTTGGGGGCGGTGGCCTGGGGCCTCAAGGAAACCTTCTGTCCTGGCAAAAGGCATACCAATCTTGGTCTTTACTGAAGCTGATGTTTCCCCCTCATTCTTTCTGTGTGTGTGACTTTTCTCAGGTGGGGGCTGCAGCCTCTGTGGTATGGGATAACAAAGCAATTATATTCCCAATTGGCTGATGTAAAAAGTAATCTGAAATTAGAAGAAAAAAAAAAATCCTTACAATATGCACAAAAGCCTTTAGTTAAAGAAACTTGGGACGGGGGGTGGGGGGGAATTCCACAGTTAGATTTTCTTTGCTATTTTTAATCTACTTTTAAATTTCCGGACAAGCATTAGGGCTGGCGCACATAACGCCTTCAGAGCTGTGACAAAGGAATGGGGAGAGCACATTGGCACGTTCGAGATAGGGGCTACAGGGGCGAACAGGCGGGCTGCTGCGAGTTTCTGGAGGGCCTGCGTGTCCCGAGGGTCCAGCAAAGTGACAGGCACAAATAGACCCTCCGCATACGGCCCCTGACCACACAAATGTACGTACACTGATTGGCAAGGGCCCCCCGGCCCTGCTCGTGGTGCCAGCCCCAAGGTGCCATAATTAGAACTGTGCTCATCCTATATAGAGCAAGTTTATGTTTGCAATTTTCAAAATTCACAAAGTGGCTCAATATTCCACTATGCAAAGAACGCTTGCTTTCAATAAATCAAAAGTGTTAGAAAATAATATCTGATAAACTACCCGCCCCCCCAAGTAATGGTTCTTATTTTCACCCCAAATCTGTATGCAAACCAATTAAGAATAGATTTGGGGAAAAGAGAGCAAGGATAGAGGATGAACAAAAGGTGTAAAAATCAGGGTTAGAGAAGAAAGAACAAAGGTGTTTTCTTTTTTTTAAATTGAAACATATATTTTAAAAATTTCCCCTCTATCTTGCATATTACTATTTCATTTGCAAATCCTGCACACAGAAGAAAATCTGAAGTCACAAGAGGCAGGATCAAGAAAGTACAGGCAATAGATTCGAGGTAGAGGCTGTTGTCTCAGAGGCAGCAGGGAGCAAGCAGAGAATTTCGGCTTAGCAGCTCTGGGAGGCTGAGCCCCCTAAATCATTGGTGAGATTAGATGCCATGGGTATTGCATTGCATTTACCCAGGATAGCTGTATCCGTCCTGTCTGTAATCCAAAGGGCTGAGAGGAAAAATAAGGACAAGGACGACACCAAGGAGGGGAAGAAAAAATGCCAATATATTTTAGGGGCTGCTTGCCAAATTCTAAGGAAGAAAAAGGAAATATTTCAGAGCATTATCCCTAGAGCCAAGGTATTATAGAAATAAGAAGATTTCATTCCCCCCATACCGAATATGTTCAGTGAAGAGACATCACGATCAGTCAGAGATACAAGTATGCAGAGGGCAAAAAAAGGTGAAGGCTAACATTGCTAATTTATAAAATGTAAAAAACCAGTGCATATGGGGAAAATGCCACTTGTGTTTTCTATTGGAGCTACCAATATGGTGCTTAAAAAAACAAAGGCCTCTAAGTGAAGGCAGTCTGGTGGGGAATAAAGCACACCCATGATTAAATTAAGAAACCTTTCAACAGCGCATGCATCCATAGGTAGAGCAAAGTCAGAAATGCAGCTCTGTGAAGCTCCTTTGGCCATTCTGGGTGGTAGCTTGAAGCAACTGCCCTATCAGCCTGCTGAGACAGAAGGTAGGAACACCACTCAAATGCACAAGACTCAAGTGGAGATACCTCATCCTGGGCTCCTCTTGAGTCAGACAGTTTTAAGAAATGCACATACCAAAAGGAAAGATGTGGGATGAGAGCCTTGGAAGGAACTCGGGCTTCTTTATGTTTAGCTCCAAGAAATTCAACCTGCTCTTTTCTTGGCAAGTGTGCTTAGGGCACACTTCTGTTTGATAGCAGTGCTAAGAAGAAAGCAATCAGCATTGGGGAAATGCTGGAAATTGTCCCAATACTTCCGGTGGAAATGAGATGGGCTGGTTTAAAAAAAATAGTGATATAAAAAAAGCAAAGAGGAAGACAGAGAAAAAAGCAAAGCTGTTTCCAAATAGCTGTCCTCATTTTTCAGTGTAACATATTAAATTAGTATACTACCTCAGGCTGTGAGGGGATTACAACTGAGATGAGGCCAGAGAGACGAGTGTGGCTGGTAACAGATGATGGTGACCGACTGACAGGTCGTTTTTCGGTCACTAGAAAGCAATTTGTCATAAAAGTGCAACCCTATAATGATATGAGACCCATAATATGTTCATAATATGTTCATAATATGTTCTTTAACTTATATTGAACATCAACACAATAAAAGGCCAGTTGTCTTTGTTGTATACTTTCGAATAGTTTAATTTTAGAAGGAATGGTTGAACAGAATTGGCAAAGACCAAGAAAATCTGAATTTTTCCTGGAGCTCAGCAAATCATCATCCAAAAGTCAAATTTGTCACCCATACTTTATACAGTGCAATTGAGGCCAATGAGCTTTAGGAAACTTCCGTTTAAAAACCTTGAACAAATGATGGAGACTGGATTTCCATTCAATATATAAATGGAGAACAGGAAAGAAAAGGGAAACAGCCTTAAAAGTAGGAATTATCTCCATCTTACAAATGTTTTAAATATGTTTTGTCTGTGTTCTCTTTATTGGAGAGGGTGTGGACATCTAAATCACATGTAAATATGAATAATCATTCAAACCAATATTACTCAAGGGAAAATAGGCATTTTGTCATTTATCATGAAAAAATGTCAATTATTCAGTAATTATTGAAAACCTCAGCATAAGCACTTGACTCTGCTGGGTATTATAGGAGGTAGGTAAATTAGAGAAAGAGAGAGAAAGAGAGAGAGAGAGAATCCCTGTCCTCACTAGGCTAACACTCTAGGTAGAGAAGCAGGAGAAGTATCAGTGTCCCTGAAATAGACAAATTAAATAATTAAAACTCATATAGTTCTTTCTTGGGCAGACACTGGATCAGCAGATGTAGACATACCAGGGAAGTTTTGGGGAGAATTCCTGAATTAGGATGGTCACCCGTCTATGTGAAACCTATGACCCATCTTTTTGCTATCAGAGAATCTGTGATATACTTGCTGAGGTCTATGGAGTAGACCTAATAAGAGCTCAGAAAAGAGGTAGTGTAGACTGGCAGAAGTCAGGAGCAGAGCTCCAAAGCATGCGATTGGTGCAGACAAGATGCAAAGAGGAAGCACATTCTAGACAAAAGGAATTGGAGTCATGCTGCATTGGAGGCCAGGGACCATGGCAATCCACTGCAAACACAAGGTGTATTGAAAACACTATTATCTGCTGCATACCATCC
>JAQZBX010000285.1:36442-58237 GCA_029593785.1 Cabassous unicinctus
GAGAGAGAGAGAGAGAGAGAGAGAGAGAGAGAGAGAGAGAGAGAGAGAATCCCTGTCCTCACTAGGCTAACATTCTAAGTAGAGAAGCAGGAGAAGTATCAGTGTCCCTGAAATAGACAAATTAAATAATTAAAACTCATACAGTTCTTTCTTGGGCAGACACTGGATCAGCAGATGTAGACATACCAGGGAAGTTTTGGGGAGAATTCCTGAATTAGGATGGTCACTCGTTTATGTGAAACCTATGATCCACCTTTTTGCTATCAGAGCGTCTGTGATATACTTGCTGAGGTCTATGGAGTAGACCTAATAAGAGCTCAGAAAAGAGGTAGTGTAGACTGGCAGAAGTCAGGAGCAGAGCTCCGAAGCATGTGATTGGTGCAGACAAGATGCAAAGAGGAAGCACATTCTAGACAAAAGGAATTGGAGTCATCCGCATTGGAGGCCAGGGACCATGGCAATCCACCGCAAACACAAGGTGTATTGAAAACACTATTATCTGCTGCATACCATCCATTTGACAAAATATATGGAGCAAGGCCACAAACATCAGACCACTCCTGAAGCTGCCATCCAGTAATTGCAAAGGGTTACCTAGACCACTAGTGCTTTGTATTATGGGGAAAAAGAAATCAAATAAATGCGAATATTGCCAGAAAGAAGAGAGAGAGAGAGAGAGAGAGAGAGAGAGAGAGAGAGAGAGAGAGAGAGAGAGAGAGACTCCCTGCCCTCAAAGTCATTTTATTTCAAAAGGGTGGCAATCCAAATACATAGAATCAATAAATTCAAGATCAGAGTAACATTATAAACAACAACAGAAGGGTAAATAAAGATAATATGGAAAAAATTAATCTGTTTTGCCAGGACGTGCTTAGAAGCAAGCCAGAGAGAGTCAAAGGAAACCTTGTGTGGCTAAGAAGCTTCACTATAAAAGTCAC
The DNA here is from genome assembly GCA_029593785.1 of Cabassous unicinctus. Taxonomy (NCBI): domain Eukaryota; kingdom Metazoa; phylum Chordata; class Mammalia; order Cingulata; family Chlamyphoridae; genus Cabassous; species Cabassous unicinctus. The sequence goes on from JAQZBX010000285.1 coordinate 37,381, forward strand.
CTGAGATGCAATAAACTTTCTAACATGGCTCTTCGAACAAAGACTATTTGAGAGGCAAGAGGAAGCATCACCTTTTAAAATAAATGAAAGAAAAGGAGTTATTCATGATAAGAGCCCATGTCTCAATTCAAGAACATCTGTCCTGTTTAGTAAACTATTACTATTCCCATTTAGATGATTTTTTTTTTTTTTAATTTTATTTTAAGGGAAGGAATGTGACTCAGGGAGACAAACATTTCCATTTTGGGAGGTTTTCCCTTTGTTTCAGAAATTTAAAAATATAAAAAGAGCTTTGTGGTAAATATTAGGACACATTTTGCATATGGATGGTACATTATTTATTTTTATCATGTAGGTATTTCCGAGGTGATACAGACACACACACAGCCTTAGAAATGTTGGCTTGCTAATGCCGTTAACTCCGGGAGAAGAGAGGGGAACCTGGAAGCAAGGAAAAGGCTTGTAGAAGGCAGTTGATGTCAAAGCAAGGAAATCAGCAGGGGACAAAAGTGAGGCGACGGATGCCCCCTGCTGTTCCTTCTGCTGGGAATTCACGTGCTGTCTCCCCAGTGCCAGTGTGCTGCCCTTCCGTGTTTCTCCATGGCCTGCCTTCAGTCTGAAGAAACCACCTGCACACAATTCAGTTGTATCAAGTGCCATCTTTAACTTTTTATGGGTAGATTAACAGGTTAGAGCCTAATCATGTCTAAAACATTGTGTGCAGAGCTGGTAAACAAGCTCTGTGGCATCTCAGACCTCAACAACCAACTCTTGATGAAAAGGAAAACAAACCACCCCTGTTTTAGTCCAGGGGCAAGGCTAAAGTGCAGGTGAGGCATTCCCAGATTTGCTCTGCAAGAATCTGGAGCACTCTTTAGGGCCTTTTGAAACCAACCACTGTGTCAACACACTTAGAAGGGAGGCTGGTAAGCTGGTAATATTTCAAATACCAAGCTACCCACAACTTTACTTAAGCAAAATATCCACAAACCTTATCCAAGCCAAATTAGTTCTACTGATTTTCTCTGCTTCACAAAGGCAACGCAGTGACATAAGAAAAGCCTGAATGCCCTAGAAACAACTTCTGAGTCATTTTTTTCCTACTTAGCTCAAGACAGAAGTATCTTGTATTAGAATGGACCTAATAATATGATGAAAAACTGGGTTACCTTGTTTGGAAACAAAGCTAAACTGGATAGGGTTCCTGGGCAATAGGCATAAACCAAGACCACCCCAGAGAAACGGAGAAGTGTGGTCACTCTGGAGCTGTGTTCCAGAAACTGGCAGAACCCACCCGTCCATTATCTCTAAACAAGGGTCTCACCAAATACATACGTTTCTGCATATGGGTCATGGCAATCATATTAATTTTCCTCACAGATATGTTTATTAAAATTCATAAAATTCAGATTCTTTCACATCTCTTTCCACTCTTCTCTCCCCACCATCCCAAAAGCTTTGTGCATTACCCAGTATGTGCAAATAACGTAACTGAAGAGACAGTTTCATTAATTTCTCAAAGAACAACAAACGTATCCATCGATACAGAATGGAATATTTTCTTCCTCTCCCTAATCCCTATTACCATACGAGCACTTTTCCAGTGAAGAAAGAATGCAAGAAAAATAAAGTAATTCCTTTAGAAGTCATCTAAGCTGAGGAAAAAGGTTCCTAAAATTTTGGTAAAGCAAAACTAATCTCTTCTATAAAAGAATAGACATTAACCATTTCAAAGCCATTCGTTTTTTTCCTCACATTTGCTTCTGTTTCAATGTTCATGCTACCTTGAAGCTCTGGGTTGAGGATCTGCAAAGAGAGCATGCTTGGGATAGTTTGGGGTAACCCTGTAGAAAGAAACTAAGGCAAGCAAATATTCATAAAATATCCTTAACATATTTAATCCTCCAAGTAGCCTAAGAATTAAACCCATGATCTGTGAGAACTAGTTTTATCTTTGATTAAGCCCAGCTTTTAATTCTAGGCTAAACTAAAAATGGAAACATTTCATTTACAAACCAACTGGCACATGCTCACGTCTTTTGGTAACCAAATGCAACGGAAGAAGCCAGGAGAATATGGCTCTTATACTCAAAGATCCTGTGCTTATTTGAGGAGACAAGATAGAAGTACAAAAAAAAAAAAAAAAGTGAAAACCTATATAATAAATTATTAAATGCAGTATAAGTATAAACATTCATTTTGGGATGAGATGGGAAAGCTTCATAAAGGAGGTACATTTTAATTTAAAGAGTGCTTCTGCAATTATAATTTGCTATTTGCAATTAAGAAACACACCTTAATAGTTCTAAGTTTTGTAAACTTTAATTCAAAGTAAGTGATTTTTCTAAAGGAAGATATGAAATATTAAATAATTATTTAATGTTATAAAAATGCTCTTGTGTTTTAAAAAATAAACATCTTAGCTTTAGCTATCAGTATTAAAATAGCTTAGTTCAGGCAGGGGTAAAATAAGGTAAGCCACGCTCAGGGAAACACAAATATTTATGCTGATAAGTGTCAACACAGCTTTCTAAAATCTCAAAATTAAGATTTACAAAGTGCTACACTTTCACCTGTGCAGCAGCACCCACTTCTAAAATGAGAAAGTATCATACACATGTATATGTGCTATCGGGTAAGTCTCTCCCTCTGATCATGATAACTCCATGTTTATTAAAAACTGGTAGGATTTGTTCAAGAAACCAAAAAACATTAGGTTCTTCTCCAAGGACATACACGGCAGATCTTACTGAAGCAGAAGCGTTCGCTGACTGGAGGAAATAGTGGCTCTTCCAGGCAACAGACTTTTGTCATAATTTCCCCAAGACTCACCAGCAGGGGTTGCCTCCAACAGGCAAGAGGGAAGCTCAGGCTTTGTGCTTGGCAGCCAGGATCTCATTCAGAGCCCTTTGCTTCATTGATGGTTTTGTTTGTGCCTTGGAAGATTAAGTGCCCACCAATCAGTTCAAGATCTCAGATATTGTGTGTGTGTGAGTGGGAGGGGATTCAGTGCACAGGGGTGCGAGATTTCCCATTTCATTCAAGACACATAGCTATCGGAAAACTACTGCACCAACTGCATCTCTCAGACCTTATCAAGTAAGCAATATTCGACCGGATTTCTTTTTTTCGAATCAAATCCTAATTACCAATGAAATTAGAAACTTCTAACATCTAAATTTTTCCACATCTGTTTTTCTTTAGCTCTATTTCAGCTGACTCACCTATCCCGTAAATTATAGTGAGAGGCTCACACGTTGACTAGAGGAGAGTTTCATTCAAGACGATGTTTTAAAAACATCAAATCCCATTTCCATACCATCACAATCTTTCACTTGTCAGATTCCTAAATCATAGTTTGGCACTAGGCAATTTTCTACCAGCTTGCTGACATATTGTATCCTTTTAATTAACTTTAAAGCAAAGGAAAGAAATCAATACAATTTTGGTAGGTCAATGACTTTGGAGTGATTCCCAAGCCGTTTAACCTGGCTTGGAGTCAGATTATTATCATGAAACATTGGAATGGGACATTGTGGTTTCATATCAGGGAAAAGCATAAAAGAAGATTAAATAAATTCAGAAATCCAAATTGTTTTATAGAAATGTTTCTGCTTTGTGTATAATAATTATTTACAAGTTACTGGCAATAAAATTAACATGATATGTTTTAACCCAAAGACATTCAAATAAATATACAGTTAGACAAATGCACACAATTTTTTGTATGTGTGTGAGTATAGCCACTAAACTTTTGATTGCTTCTGGAATTCCTATTACTTGTTATAGAAAGTATAGATAATTATTATCTATCTAACCTAGATACCCCCTAAGCTCTCTCTTCTATAGAGAGTTACTGAAGCAAAACAGTATATTATTTATAATATACTGTTATTTATATAATATAATATTTATATAATTATATAATATAATATACTGTTATTTATATAATATAATATTTATATAATTATATAATATAATATTTATAATACTGTTATAGTATCCCTTACTCTCGTATAATCAGTTTTAGGTAATACAGAATTGTCCAGAAATCTATTCCTTCAAAGTTCATCAAAATATGCACATTACAAGAATCTTTCTCTTCATGTCTCATTAGTAAGAGTCATGTATTTCTCCCAGTTATTTACATGTTCACATTCTCCCAGTCTGAATAATACACCTTAAATCAAGCACATTTTCCGAAATAACAATAAAAGATTATTTTTCAGAAAGGTGATGATTTGGGAAAATTTTGTCAGATATATATTCTGAGTTGTCAAGCCTCTGGTGAGTTGGGAATTCTCAAATATAAATTCATTGGTTCTTAGAAGAGTCATTAAATGTTACCTTTCAGTGAATTTGGTTTTACTTACACTCTTACAAAATGGCTTAGAACAGTTGCACATCTCTTCAGATCTTGATGATATTTAGAGATAGGACCAATAAATCTAGCTCTATTTCTCCTTCCTGAGGGCTGACCAACGAGGAATTCTTATTTGCCATAATGTCTTCTCACACTCTCTTGGAAGCTTAATTGTTCATAGAGGCAAGCCTTGTTTTATGTGCCAGATTTTCGATTCCATATGAAAACAAAATGAAAACCTATGTTTACAGTAATCTATTCCAGCATTTTGTAAAACTTCTACAGACTCCTTTTCTCCCTGTGTCAATTTTCCACTTTTCTTTTCTACCCTTTGTGCACCTCTGTATTTAAATCTCACTTACTGATTCTCTTTCCTTTCTCTTTCCCGACCCTGTTTTCCCATGTCTCTGTCTCCTTTCTTTCTCTTTCTCTCATTTTCTCTCTATGTATGGAAACTTTATTTGAAACAGACTTGTTGAAAATTCCTTTTGAGTGTTCCCTTATATAAATATAGATGGACAAAAATTAGCAAATATGCAGCTCATGTATCTGAGCTCTACTGTGTACCAGGCACAGCTCTAACTATTTAATTACAGCAGATAATGAAATAAGGATTGATGAATATATACATTCTAAAAGTTTCTTTAGAATAGAGTTTAAATATGGAAATATCATGTAGATCTGCTACAGTGCCCCAAATATTAAACTTGGTGTGAATTTAATCAAACATTATATATATATTATGTGCCAGGCAATGAGCTAGATCATATTGACACAATAATAAATAAAACATGATTTAACATGCTCTAAAGAAGGATCAGGCTCACCAATGGTCCTCTGTCTCCTCTAAAATTTATCTCCATAACAGGCTAATTCTACTCTCAACAATTATCTTTAAAGTAAATTAGTAAAAAAAATAATAAAAAGTAAAGGAAATTAGTATAGGTGCATGTCACAGCGACCTCAGAAAAAGTGCATACAAATATATGGAAAAATAAACTGCTATACCCTTAACTTTCACAAATGTAAAACACAGCAGAACATTTAAATAGAAACTAATTCTACAACCAGGTACCCAGCCAGACGTTAGATTGAAATTTTAATAGGCTAAATAAATGAGTAATTCATTAATTTATTAATCAGTAAGTGTTGTCTAAATATTCAGAATGCTTGAGGACAATTTGTTTTAAAAAATGCACAGAAATGGTCTTGGTTTGCTCTTGCTTGAGAGTTTCTTCATCTGTATAAGGTAAGCTTTGGAAACGTGGGACCACTTTTTCTTTGAAATGTAAGGAGGAGGGGTTGCTGTACTTCTATTTTTGCCTGACTTCAAGACTAACTTGACTGAGATGTCAAATTGCAATGACTATGCCTGCCACTAAATATGCTGATATATGCATATTCCTGTAGCTGATGTCTGCTTACAATGAACAATGAGTTCTTCCCATGTCCCTAGAAAGATAGACAGCTTTGTGTGCTCAAATGGCTGGCACTGAAATAAAAGTAGAAACCTGATCAAATACTTGTAACTCTTTAAGAATTAAAATGGGCTCTTTTGTCTCATCTAAAACTTTGTTAAAACTGAAATTATTAATTAGATTATAGACATGGTAATCTGCGATGGTCATTTGATATATGAATAAAGTTCTTGAGAGAGGGGCCAGCTGGACTTCTTTGAAGACTAAAGATTTTTTATTTTAATGTAAAAGCAAAGACATTTCTGACTTTTGGGACTATCCGTAATGTCCCTCAACCATCAGCAGCATTTGGTTCCTTTGTGGGTAAGTACATGTACGTATTTTTATTTATTCAGTAAATTATTCAACTTTCATTCATTCAGCATTTACTCCTTGCCTGGCACTTGGCAAACAGGCTCCATCCTTAATTCTGGTTAAAAATGATTTTAAAAAGGGAAGCGGATGTGGCTCAAGCGATTGGGCTCCCGTCTACCATATAGGAGGTCTAAGGTTCAATTCCCGGGGCCTCCTGGTGAAAAGCAAACTGGCCTGTGCAGAGAGCTGGCACAGCAAGATGACGCAAAAAAAGATGACACATAAGAGTGACAATAAGAGACGCCACAGACCAGGGAGCTGAGGTGGCGCAAGAGATTGAGCGCCTCTCTCCACTCCGGCAGGTCCCAGGATCAGTTCCCGGTGCCGCCTAAAGAGAAGACAAGCAGACACAGAAGAACACACAGAGAGCAGACAGGGAGCACAAAACAGTGAGGGGGGAGGGGAGAAATAAATAAATAAATCTTAAAAAAAAACCATGATTTTAAAAAAACAGCCAAACAGTGATAGTCATCATCACAGTAACAGAGTTTGCTGAACCTCTTTCATATTTTACAAGGATTATTTTAGTTTATGCCCCCAGTAATCTCAATAAAACATAATATCTTTTAGATTATACTCATTTTAATAGGTGGAGCTATAACATCAGATTGGTGATTTTTCAAAGAAGTGGACAATTTAAATCTAGAGTGTCCATCTTCTGCTTACTCATTCAACATTCTTTTGGCTAAACCCTTCCCTGTTCTTCCACTGGGCATCTTTGCTTCTTCCTATTGTCATGTCCTACTCTTTTTCACGGCTCCAAAGCACCTATCACCATTCTTAATACAGAAGAGAAGCTAAGTCAGGTCCTACCTACTGACTTTTGTTTACCAAAAAATGTACAAAGACCAATGTAGTCATAACTTGAAGTTAAATGCTATTGTTTCTTAAGGAATATTATTGCTCTCTAAGCTAGACTTTGATAGGGATGAGATACCCAATCATCTAAGCTCTATGCCACTAGGATTTATTGAAGCCCTTAGACTGCAAGTGGGTTGTGTATAAACTGTGGTAGGACAGTTCTCAAGTCATATTTGAAAGGCACATGTATACTGCAAGATTCAATTGCTTACCCATAGCAGCCAAGAGGAGACTTTAAAAACAAAACAAACACTCAGCTTGTCTGAAAACGACCACAGTTCATAACGAAAACCATCGCCATGGAAATATTTTCTGCTTTACTTCTCAGATGAAGAATGTATGAAACAAGATATTCCTCTCAAGAAAGACTCTTCCCACACTACTGGTGTCCAGAAAGGAAAACATCACACAACAGAGCTTCACCAAAATGTCCTAAATTATATATATTAACTATAGCTTTTGACTTTATTGATAACCCCTGTCTACTTTTTAAGTATTTCTCATTTGTAGGGTAACTTGAAGACTCTTTTATGCAAGAACAAAAATTTGAGCTGCGACCATGTAGAAGCAGGAAACAAACATGCAAAAACACCAAAAGGTAAACTAAGGTACAATAGCCATACTGAATTAAAAAAATATTAACAATATATAATAGTTAAGTCCTAAATCAATCTAATAATCAAACAAATATACACTGAGCATGTTTTATGGGTAAGCCACTGAGAAAATCCATGTGTTGGAAATTAATACACTTATATCATAATATTTATTTTCAAGGTGATACTATCTAGTGGCAGGTAGGAAATGAATACATTTATTAACCAGAAGCCTGAAAAGTTAGGTTATTAGAAATTGGATAAGTGAGCTGTATAGACAATGTTAACTATTGGAGTAAGAGGAGAGACAGATCTCTCTGGACTGAATAAGATTTGACAGAAGAGTTATATTAACAGAGCTTTGAAGAGAAGATATCTAGGTAAGCCTCAGTATTCCAATTTGAAAAGGTCCATAGTCTATGCTTAAATCCCTGCTTTTTGTATTCATGAGCCTCCTCTTTCTTTTCACTTTATTTAATAAATAACAGTATATATTTTTCTTCTTTCTCCTTCTCCTTCTCCTTCTCCTTCTTTTTCTTTTTCTTCTTCTTCCTCTTTCTCTTCTTCTTTATTCTTCTTTTTAATGATCTTTTTCAGCTTGCTTCTTGGTAATGAGATTTCAAGGATTACTCATGTGCACCTGAATCCCTAGTAGTCTAACGGGCTTGGAAAAATTTATTCTAGTGACACTGAGAACCTAAACTTGCATTGGAGATCAGGTAAAATTGATTATGAAGGCTGCATATCTACGTCACAAACCCCTGCTTTATCTATAAAACCCATCACATCAAAGAAGAGCCCAGACAGTAAATAGAAAGGATATTGCAACTTCCAATTATAAATTACAGGCAGAGTCTGTAAAGAATATTTTACAATGCACACTTCATTTTACTAGCTCAAGATGATTTTATTCATTCCTCCATTTGACAGCTAAAATGTATCCCTTGAGCCAACTTTTGGTTTAAAATAAACTGAAATGAAGTTCAATATCTAAGTACATTTCCCTACATTAGTTTAATCCAACATAGACATACTATTTAAATTACTAAAAAAAATTAGTTTTAAAAATTATCATAAAACACGAAGGAATCTTTATTGCCTTAGGAACAGGCAGTTACTGAAACTGCTCTTAAGATCACTGCTGTAGAAAGAGCAAGTAAAGATGTCAAATGCTTGCATGTTTCTCAAGACTAAGATTTCTTTAGTGGTCAGTGTTCACCTGCCCCACTTAAACAACTTCAATGATCACCTTCCTTTTAGAATCAGCCATGGTGGCATTTCTGAGCCACAAACAAGAGTTCAAAGGCTTCTCTGCAGTGAACCTGAGAGTCAACGCCTCCTTAAAGTTTGTGCCCTAGGCCCCTCTTCTGCCTCATTCTAGTTCCTGCCCAGGTCACAGGAAGAATTGAGGAAAAGGGAAAAAATTCCCTTTCTAGCAGTCCAATTCTTTACCATCATTAACATCGATTGCAGTGACTAAGCACTAGGAGTTTGAGTTTTCAAGGGTCCTTCTCAGTTGCTTGAACTCAAGTGGCAGGTACACAACTATTTATTTTTTAAGTGGTATCAAATGGTTCGAATGGGATAGGACACACTCATCATATAAGTAGACAAAGTAAAATAAAGTGTGAAAAAGGCTAATATTTTCACATAGGAGCCTGGACACTTATAGAATTTTCCTCCAGTCAGTTTAGAGGCAACACTATGTTTGTAACAAGCCTCCTAGTGAAGAAGGGAAACATAGCAAGTATACACACTTTTCAGCATTTTAAGCATCTTATAAAGTGTATGCCATGCAATGACCAAACACTCTTATTTTCCAAGTATCAAAGTACACAGTATAAAACAGACCAATATCAGATGATCTTGACTGTTGAAAGAAATAACTTTACATTAAATCAGAACAACCTTAGAAAATATGGGAACAGTTGTTGCAATAACCTTAAACAGGTTTCTGCATTCAACCTCTCCTCACCAATATCAATTAAAATAACACAATGATGATTTATTCATTAATTTATGCATGCCTTCATTCATTCAACAAAGATTTCTCAGCACTTACTATATCCAAACTTTGTGACAGGAATATGAGTCTCATAAAGGAGGTGATAAAATTACATAAAAACTATAAATAATAAGGCAATAAAAATACACATTGTAGAAGCTGAGTGGAAGAGGGCTAGACTTCATCTGGAAAAATGCTTTGGTTTTGTGGAAGAGCCTCATTTGCACTGGCTTTGGAAGGATGGATAGGATAAAGACATTCCAGTTGGCGAAGATAGCAAGAACAATCCCAGAACAGATAGCAAATGGAGGATGGGCAAGTTCCTCGTTTCACTGATTATCTGAAATTGATTAGCATGATACAAGGGTGAAAGATAGACTTTAGAATAAATTGTGAGTTACCTAGAATGGTAAGTTAAAGTGTTGGGGTTTCAAACTGTATGAAATAGGAAGACTCTGGTATTGTTTGAGGAGGAAAATGCCAAAGCAGTGCTTTGGGATAATTAATCTGAAGAGCGAATGTAAAATGCATTTTTAAGTTGGAGAGGGTGAGGGGAGGTGGTATTTAAGGGTACTATAATAGTCCAGGAGAAAGATAATGACAGTCTACTCTAAAGTAGTGGTAGAAGAAATGGAGAGCATGAAACATTTGGAAGAGCTATTTTAGAGACAGATTTGGCAGCACGGAGCCACTGATTGGCTGCCAGAATAATTATCCCAAAGAATAGCTCTAGCCTTGTCACTTAACTACACAAAAACCTTCAGTAATTCCCCATTGTCTAGAAAATAGGGTGATAATCTCATCAAATAGAAACTCTGCTAAGTATGAAGTTCATGACTTTCCTTGACCCATCTCTTACCTGGCTCCTGCTTTATTTTCCACCACAGCTCTTAAATGCCCTTTTCCCTCACCAAAAATGATCTCTAAATAATTCCCTTAAAAAGCCATATGTTTCTTACTATCACCTTATTTTGCTGCCTAAAGGTTTCCTTTCCTCTATCATTATCTGTTGAAATTGTAATTTGCCTTCAAGGATTGTTTTAAATACAACTTTTTTTCCATGTTCCCCACTGACCTTATCTCTCCCTCTTTTGAAAAATCAAAACATTTAATTTATAAGTTCCTTACTACTTTTTATCAAATTCCAAATCTTTTATAAACGTGTCAATGAAGTTGCTGAGAACACAAGCCAGTTCTCATTTATTTTCTAAAAACCCACTACATGTAACATGATAAAGAGTTGGTTGAAAGAATGGATGAAAGAATAATTCTATGAATAATCATATGAATAACTTTCAGATGAAAAAAGGTTGACAGCAAATTTCCTCCACCTAACTACCCTACAAACAAAACTAAATGAAAACTGAGCAAAAAGAAAGAAATTAAAAAAGAAACAAACTCCTTCCTCCATCCTATCTTAGACACATTATACCAACTGGGTTAATCACTGAAATGCTAAAATCTGATTTCAAAGCCCCATTAATGACGCAAGCCTCTCAGCCACTGTTTTTAGTCACTCCAGACACCTGCTCTGAACATGGCCAATGGGAAATGGTTTCAACACGACATATGACAAGTGCGGAACTTAATATTTTGATGACCAAGGTCACCTGGGAATCAGGAAAGCAGGCTGAGGCCAAATCCAAGCTGATGATGCATAATAATGAAGATATTCCATATATTTTGTTTTCTCCAGACCACATCAACCAAATGTTTGTGGCCAACCTGTAAATTATAGGCTGATGTATCCAGACAAGGAAATGGCTGAGTAGACTGGATCAGGTTACCGTCAAGCCTTATTAAATAAACATTCTCCAGTTCTCTCTCAGTAACATGGAAATGGATCATGCAATCTGAGATGTACAATATAGTTTATAGCAAATGGATATAGGTCTTTCTTTCATGAAACAAAGTACCTGATGATATTATCTAAATAAGGAGGGAAAGGCCACTATGCCGAGCCACTCTGTAGGACACCACTCAAGTCTTAGCTGATGTGGACGGAGCGCTCTGAAGCTGCGCATGCTCAGAGGAAAGCAAAGGCCTCCAGAGCCCTCTACACTTTCCTCTACACGGGGAGCACAATAAGTCCTCTATTCACACCGACAAAATGCTTAGTTCAATTAAACATATATTGTGTGCCTGCTTTGCTTTAGGATTTGAGGGCTCCTTTAAGGCACCATGCTGTAAAAGATTAAAAAGCAGACAAATTCTAGAAAAAAGCCTGAATCTTTGGTCTAGGAAGGGCTAACCAAGTCAGCGCAACGAATATCTCTCTGGAACGCCCATACAGTAGTGTGCCGCAGGCTTAATTTACTAATAGGATAGGTTTAAACAGTTTGGGATTCAGAATACATTTCCTTATGTGTTGGGTGCTCTGGTTAGATCATGCCATACCCTGTAACGTACATGAGTCATACTGGCCCAGTACAGGCACTGTGTGCTCTAAGTGGGTATGTAGCAATGCCGCTGTGGTGAAAACAAGTGCAGATTCATCGCTGACAATGGAGGAACCTGCAATTGTAGGCCGCTGGTAGAGATACTGCCTTAAGCAGGACCTCTAAGTACTGGAATTTGGAAAGGGAGTTAGTAGAAAGAATGGAATGGAGTGCAGAATAAAGGATATGAGGCAAGAGCTAAGATTCCATCCCTGTAAAATCACCTGGAAGTCTTACATGTGTCCCTAGTCACCCCTTTTCCCAACCTGTTATGCCACCTGTGTTTGGTGCTGGATGTTCATCTCCTTCTACATTGGGGTTCTACATGGCTGTGTCCTTTCCTTGACACTAAGAAGCAGAACTCCAATCACGTATTCTCTCTCTCTCTTTCTCTCCCCCTCTCCCTCTTTCTCTCTTGCACATGTGTGCAAGAATAAAACATTTTTGAGGTTTACTAAGGGTTTTAACTACAGGTAGTTCTTTCAGTAGCTTTGGCCTATGCTTTCTATCCCATTATCCAATCTTTTTAAAAAATTTTAGATCCCATAGAGATAGGCATAATATCTGTATTAAAGATAGAAGGAAACGTGTTGATCTCACCAAGGACGTTTCATCCAGAATTGTGGGAGGAGCCTCTAAGAAGGTAAGGCATTTGAAATTAATTTCTGATAGAAATAAGGGGAGGTTGGGAGCGTCTAGTCAGAATCAAGCTAAGAGAAAAGAGGAAGAAAATCGGAGAAAATAGCTGTAGTAGAGAGAGAAGAAAATTTCTTTGGCTATTTGGTAGATTAGTGAATGGTTGAGAGGCCTTTGTTTGAAAAGAATGAATGAATCAGGGTACATAAATTGCAGGTGGTTTGGGCATTGAGGAGAAAAAGTAAAGAATAGAAATAGCAATGAACTTAGAACCTGGAGAAATTACTTACATTTTTGCATTGCTTTCAGAACATATATGTATTACGGATTCCTATTTCACATTCACATTAGTCAATAAGTTAAATCAATGAAGAAAGGGTAAAGGAAGTAGTTTTTTTCATAAGTATCCTTGACATAGTAACAGCAATTTTTTGGAAAATCAAGCTGATAAAATTCAGTACGTTGCTTTTGAAAATCTCAACTAATATAAAATGAAACTTTGAAAATCGAGTACAATCAATGGTTCACGGGCTCTTTAAACTTGTTCTCTCAAATGTTAGCTGTCTTAACTGTGCTTTGGGGATGGTGTAGAGCACTGCTTTTAAGGAAGAGCTCTCCAGTGGTTGCCTGAAGTTCAGTAAGATGGTACCTTATTAATTTAAGATAGATCTGAAAGCAGACAATAAATTTGACATTATGAATAAGATTTTACTTAAGTATGTTTTCGTTTTTTTTCCTGAAATGTTAAGAATTGTGTAAAAGGGAGGAAGAGTGGTCATTTTTCCTTGGAGTCAGTATAAGAAAAGGTCCTGAGTTATTTCATTCTAGATCCTAAAGCAACCTTTGAAATGGGGGAAGATTTATGCGCTACTGTAATAACAGTGCCAAAGGGTGTGGTTTCACAAGACTATTTTGGTATTTCCCTGAAAAAATTTGATACATTATTTATGTTTTTGGTTTTAGATAGACTGCCCATCCTATGGTTCCTGTTTAAATTTGATATTAGCGTAAGAGAGTGAGCTATTACTAATTTGAAAGCCATATTGAAACCTGACCGAATCATTTATTTGTAACATATATAATTTTATAAACATTTGTTTTTTGCATCCCAATCCTTACTCTATTGTAGAGGACAGTTTTAATTTATCTCTATAACATACCTCTATTTGTGAAAAAAATCTATATACATACATGGAGAGTCCCAGAGCAAAGAAGAAATAACTATTTCCATTTTTCCTAAATGTTTTTGCTTAACCATTTTATGAGAAATCTTATGAAGTTATTTTGTGAATAACATAAGATCTAATAAGTCTTTAATCCTTGGTATTAATCATTCAGTAAAAACAAATAAAACCTCTAGAGTATCATATATTTAAATCACAGTATTAAATTGCATTCATTTTGGGTCACTTTTTAAAAAGCAAGCTTCTCATAACTTTCCAAAAAGAAATGCTAAACACGTGTATACACGTGTGCTACACACATGTGTGTGTATAACCCTCCCCCCCAAATACAAGCACCAATCATTACCAAACCCTGTATAATGTAACAGAATGAACAATCACACACCATCAAATATCATTCAGTAAAGACAATTCAGTTCATGTCTATTTACTGCATTTACCGTGTTTGTATTAATATAGAATGCCTTCTTTTCCCTCCTGTATATTCAAATTACACTTATTTTCAAGATCCCACCTCATTGTGCTTTCAGTAGTCACTTGACTTAAAAATAAAAGCCCACTTCTCTGTATTCTTATCCTAGGTACTCTGTAGAGCCGTCCAACCTAGAACCACCAGAGTACACATGGCCATTCTTCTAGGGTTTGATTGTCCATAAGAATTGTTTTGTTTGTTGTTTTTTAACCTGTTGTGTATCTGTGCCTTGCTGGGTCATCAAGTTCTTAAGGGTGATGGCTGGGCCTTCTACTTTGCTAAATGCTTGCCCCACAGACATTCAGGAATTAAGTGTTTGGTCTATTTGAAAACCATTGTTATCAGCCAATCTAAGTACTAAACTGCAGATAAAGAGAGTTGACAAGTATATTCTCGTTTTATAAAAAACATCTTTGTGTTTTTGGGGTTTTATTTGCTTTCTTAAACAGTATATACCTTTTCTGATAGGTATGATAGTTTTACCTTCTGATGATTAGGAAGATAAAAAATAGTACCTATAACAATTCTATAAACCCCTTGCGGGGTTTAAATGATAGAATCCATGAGTAGAACATTCAGTGCAGTACATTTACTAAGTATTTGCTATCATTATTATTGCCATAATGGTGTTTTCCTGATAGTCTATTTTCATTAGTTTCTCAACATAATATATAAATAGTTCAGATATGTATAGTAGCCATTGTGGTATGTGGCTCTTTGTCACTTAACATTCCTGAATGTTTGATCTTCTGAAAATATGATTTTATGAGTTGTCCCCTCTTGACAATCTACCCTTTCACTCTCCCACTTTAAATTAGAATTGGAAACACTTATGTTGTATGTCTTAAGTATATCTATATTGTTTGTGAAGTTTTTTCTTTCTTTTTATCTTCTTTTTCTCTGCACTTTTTCTTCTTTCATTTCTCTGTCTCCTTCACCCCCCGCTATACCTACTCAGTGATTTTTACTGCACCTCCCCATTGCTGCTGGTATTAAGAGAAAAGCTCCATGTGTATCATTTGGAGCTCTTGAAAGAGTGGATCAATTTTATTAAATAAAGTATATCTTCATTTAACTTTTCAAAACGAATCTCCTTGGGAGCAGCTACCTGGACAGGCTTCTGTGACTCAGGAGAGAAGGCTAAGTTTCAGGTCTGGCAGAAAGAGCTGTCTAATCCTTTACATATTGCTTGATTCTCTGTCTTGTTTCTCTTTCCCACAAGGGAAGTACTGCTTTCCTCTACTTCATTGTGATATTTGGAAGACAATATTCAACCCACTTTTTTTTTGAGTTGGTGAAGAACATACCATTGGGTATGCTAGTTCATATTTATTTATTTTTAAAGATTTATTTATTTTTTATTTATTTATCCCCCCCTTGCTGCTGTGTCCATTCGCTGCGTGTCTTCTCTGTGTCTGCTTATCTCCCCCTTGCTGTGAGGTCTTGCGGCATCAGCCCACGGCGCCGCGCGAGCCGGCCTGCCCTCACAAGGAGGCGCCGGGAAGCGAACCCAGGGCCTCTCATATGGTAAACGGGTGCTCTATCCATTGCGCCACACCCGCTTCCTGCCGTGAGGTTGCTGCATCAGCCCACCGCACCGCTCAGGCCGGCGTACCCTCACAAGGAGGCCTCGGGACGCGAACCCGGGCCTCCCGCTAGTTCATATTTAGTATTTATTTGTACCCATTAGTTCTTGTTTGTCCTTTTTTTGGGTGCCTACTGCTCTAGGCTACCAGAAGTAGGACATGGATTGTATAACAGAATTTAGCTACTAAAATGTGTTCTTACTTTACCTGTGCAAAATCTGACTGTTACTGCTATCCATACACTGCTTCTTGAAAATAAAGGTAAGACATAAAGAAGACACTGGGGTATTTCCATAAGTAGGAAGCCAAGTCGTATTAATTACCTACACTTTATTTGCCTACATCATGGTAGGTTAACAATACCCATAGTAGTCAGATTGCATCAAGAGAAGCAAAGCAGTAATAATACACCCAGATATAGTTTTGTGATTTCCATCTGGGAAACTACCATATATAGTTGCCACTATGAAATAATTGCCTAAAGTAAAATAAAACCATAGTCATAAAATAAATAAAGCTAGCAGAGAAAATAACAGAAATTTGGTTTCAGCTCTGTTTCAGTTGTCTGGGTTTCATACACAGTCAAGTGATTTTTCTAGATGATCAAGAAGCCACTGGTTAGATGAATTGCGTGTCATCTGCTGACCTTAGTAATCATGAATCAGGTCCTATCAACCAAACAATGGCACCAACCCTGAGTACTCCAGTTTGTTGGGTGTTATACTTGCTTTCTGCTTTTTTCTGCCAAATGACAACTAAAAAGGAGAAGTAGGACAAACCCTAAAATTCAGTGGTCCTACCCCACCTTTATACAGTGACAACTTTTCATAGCAAGTCTTTACATCATGCAATGTTAGAACTGGAAGGATTTTTAAAAATTATGGAGTCCAAATCCCTCATTATAAAAAAAGGATACTGAGATGTGGAGGGCTGAAATGTCTTGTTCAAAGTCATCCCCAAATTATAAGGAGAGCTGAACTAAGATAAGACTAAGGTCTTCCAAACCTGGACGATTTCACATGACCTCGGTATCATCATCTAGGTTTGCTATTGATGGAATATCTCACTCCAAAAGTAAAAAGGACAAAAAAAAGAAAAAGTGACTAAAATGTTTAATATTAGGTGAAAAACCCCTCCTGGAAGTTAATGGAAAAGAGAAGTATCACAGAGTAATTGGTCATTTTTAGGACATGGAGACTCACTCACAAACTTGTAGCTCATGTGCAATCTAGCTGACATAAACCCAACTAGGCAGAGTGTTTCTGATCCTTGAAGAGACCAGAAAAACTCAGAAAAACAATTCGCTAATGGTCTTTATGACCCTGTCCTTAGTTAAATAAAAATCCAGGAGCAGGAGCAAATACGGTTGTAAATGCCAACTGAAAGAGTTAGAGCCAGTGGTGCCATCTGCATCCAAGCTCCATGTTCTGCAGTCACAGAGAATCTGAACTGGAAGATGCGGAGGAGTTAGGGAAAGAGTCATACTGGAGGCAGGAAGAGAAGTGTGGAAACATGGCGTTTTCTTTTCAAATAGAGGCCCATTTTTCTAACATGAGTGCCCAATCCTCAACTCCCAACTTGCAGCAATCCCTTTGAAGGTAAACAATTGGTTTAGCTGCATATGTTGGATTTTGAAAATGTAAAGCCCCCAAATGTAAAATATCATTGGTTATGATATTCCTTGCACACATTCAGCATCTAACCCCTGGAGAGTGGATATTTGTAATTTGGAATATTGATCACAGGCTGCACATATTTTCTCACTTATTTGAGGTTTAATAGACACATATTGAAATGTCATGCATTTAAAATGAGGAGTTACCTTTTATCTCATGTATTTTATCATTTTCCCAGTCATACCAATCCCTTTGATCAGATACTGTTTTGATCGTTAACTTTAAAACTAGATGAACAGGTGGCTCAGCCCATTTGTAAACAGGTGTATTAACTTGTCCCTGGAGAACAGATCACAACATTTCTTGGCTTGCACTATGGATGTGGGTCCCTCAGGGAAAAGGATTGTTTTTGAGCTAACAAAATCCCAGTAACAGCATATTAGTAAAAAAACATTTGGGCAGTGAAGCTACCTCCATTCTTGTTCTCCGGACTATGAAAAAGAACTGCAAAATGATATTGGAAGCTTCAGAATACAAACTCAGTGGAAAATTCCAAGTGCTAATTCAGTACCAAATGTGCCACGTTAAGCAAAGGGCAAATAATAAACTGCTCTGAAATTTATCTCAGCAAATTATCAAAGATTTTCTTTCTGTTAGATGCAAATATCTAGCATTGGTCAACATCTCTCACTTTTATGTAACTCAGGCTTCTGTTTTAAGCAAAAAAAAAAAACAAAAAAAAAAAACACATGGCTTTTTGATGTCTGAGCCACTTAAATTTCCAGGCTCTGAGAGAATTCTAACCTAACTTTTCTTTTACATGATTTAATTGCAAAAATCATAATTCTGAATAGGCAGGTATGTTCAGTCAAGTCTGACCCAACGGAAATGTAGCATATAGTCATCTGGATGGTCTGAAATGCGTGGCCAATTTCTAATTTGAATTTTCCTCTCCTTTCTCCTTTTGCTGCCTCTTCAGCCAATGGCGAGCAGGTGAACGACCAAGTCTGCTTGCCCTGTTTAGCCGTCTGCATCGTGGCGGTATTGCCTGTCACAGACCCAAGTCAGAGGTGCACGAGCATGAACCAGGGGAATCTTCCTGTTTGTCTGGAAGGTGAATCAGTGAACTTTTAACCATGCTGTATCCAAATATTCTGTTGTTGATCTCTGGGATCAACAGCTTTGAAATTGCAGTTCAGAAATTGCAAAACAGACACCTGACATTTACCAACCCTTTTTCCTTCAACTAGCATTTTATTTACTGTTTGATTCATTCTCAGGTAAGCAAAGGCTTGTTTATATTCTCACCCCGCATACAGTAGGGATGGCTAAATTACACCCAGACACCATGGCAAAGGAGGACCCAACTTTCTAGAACCATCAAAAAGCTGTAGATTTTATAGGAAGACAATAAACTCAATTCAGATATTTAATTAAGTAAAGAAATAGGAATATACAACGGTGTGCCACTGAGAACTAATTTTCACAATGATCATCTGGGTCCCTGAAGTATTAATCAACCATGAAAGGGTCATCTGTGTTTACTCTATTCCTCTTAGGAAGCCAGAAAAAGTGGTTTAGTCCATTTAAAAACACATTCAAGAAAAAGTAAGTCTAGAAGCCTTTGTGACTAGCCTTTATTAGAAATTTGGAGAGAGAGAGATACATTGATGTGTGGGGCAGGAATTCTCTTAACTGGTTCTGTTCTGTCCCTTTTGTCTCTGCACATAGTAGGTACTCAGTAAATGTTCGTTCTCTGCCTTGGTTACTTAGCAGTGCTGAGAATGAACGGAGGATCTGGTTTTTTAAAAGTCACACCTTTACTCCTCAGCTTTAACTTTGATATTATTCCATCCAGGAGAGGATGGTGAGGGGGAACCCCTGGCTGGTGCACTATTGTTGCTGACTCCAGCTACTCTGTGACTAAACTCTTTTAAAAGGCAGAATCTAAAAATAATTAATAAATTTGCAAGTAGGGTCAGAGGGAAGGAGAACAAAAGAGAGAACCACTCTCCTGGCAGCTGAAAAGCCCCACAGGGGTGTAAAGATAATTCCCTGACCTTTAACCTTGAACCTTCTCCCTAGAGTTAAATGTAAAAGCCCCTGAGCATCTGCCCTCTGCAGTCCCCGTGGCAGCAGTTTGTCAAAGCTCATTGCTGGGTGTTTCACTTTGCTTCCTTTTGTAAAATTGGACTTAGGAAAGTGCTTCTACAATGAGAGGGACAGACAGGGTTAAATTCATAACATGGTACTTATTCACACCACATTAGCCACAGGAACACTACAATTAGGCATAAAATTTTATGCCTCTGATAATATACTCCAAGCCCTAAAAAGAGCCAGTGAAGAAAGAAATTTCCCTTAGAAAGAAAAAAGTAAAAGCCACACCAGTCTCTCTTGAAGATAAACATTATAGCGCTATTCCTTTATTTCTCACTATTCACTCCAACACTACAGGTTATGAGGTCAAAAACAGGCTTGAATCCAGAAATACAAATAATCCTGGTCTCTCAGATTGTCTATGGAAAAATCAGAACCACGTAAAATCTGTTTCACACATCCACTTGCTCTGTGTTTCCAAGTTATTTGCAAAGTGCAAGTGATTACTGTTGCACGAAGGAAGCCAGCAAGTCTGTCTGCAGAAAAGGCTTATGCAGATGAAACTCCAACCAACTGCCATTAGCACAGACACCAGGACAATTTCTTTTTTTGCCATCCCTCAGTCTTCTAATGATTTCTCCCTCTTCCCTGCAACTGGTGATGAGCAATTCTTTCCATGACCCAGACGAACAAACAGCTGGATGGATGCCAAAGGACCATACATCCGTGGTATATCGTGCCCTTTTTAATCAACTTCCTAATTAAAAAATGCCATGCTGGCATGAGGTATGAAGGGAGTGAGCTTGAAATATATTGCAAAATAGCATCCCCTAATTCTGAGGTTGTTGAAAATCTGTGTTCTTACAGATGTTTATGGGCTTTCCCGATGCAGAGATAGAATCAATTTGCTTGTGCCTGGCCCTCAAGATATATTAAATTTATCCTGAAGGAAACTGGTTGCTGAAAAGCTCTTGCCCAGATGCATTAGGCAGGTGGGAGTTTCAGTGAACCAGAGGGTCCACTAGCAGATGCAGCATTGATTTCTGAATGTTCACAATCTACCAGACAGTTCCAGAGCAGACTTGATTTGATGGCTCTCTATGGGGTGCCCTCCAGCCTTGATTATTTCCACAACCAGTCTGGCTAGCATTGTTTCATCGCGACAATG
>JAQZBX010000285.1:58337-121744 GCA_029593785.1 Cabassous unicinctus
ACAAATCTTATTGAGTTTCCTAAAGTGAAGAAACCACTGGATTGGCTGAGCCTTAGGTATAAACTGTGTGCTAACATGTGCATCAAAGCAAGGAAATAGCAACCAAACAAACAATATTCTTACTTAGCCTTGAAACCTGAAGTAACTAATGCATTCACAAAGAGTTAGTTGAAACCAGTGTCTTGAATCTGATCTTGGTTGAATAAATGGCATGATGTACTTCTCTAAACAGTGGTTGAGCTAGAATTCCTATAATGAAAATCTGTGTCGATGTACTAAAAGAGTCTCTCCACCATTGATTATTAATCTGTGAGTTGTTTGATCTGGAGACCTATGCCTGATATATCACACCTAAAATTTTTTCAAGCAAAAAACCAATATTCTGGAGGTAATTTTCTTTAAAACAATACCACTGTACTATCTAGGCATTCAGACTTTAATAAAAAGCATACATATATAATATTGAGTCAAAGTTCCTTTCAACTCTATTAATGATTGCACAAATATATCTAAAACAGGTTTACATAGGACACATATTAACCCAATGGCTCAGATATTGTCAGCGTATACAATACATTCTTATATTGACATTTTTTAAAAATACATACATTCATGCACCCACAAAACCATTGAAAAGATCATTGTAGTACTCCTAAGAATGCAAAAGTACATCATAGTACATGATTCTAAAGAAAAACAGGTCAAATAAAATTTTGAAAGAAAACATATTTTCATATATATCATTAATAACCACTAGGAACACTAGTAAAGCAATGGAATATGAGCATCCATGACACAGGACAGCCCTATGGAGATAACATACACCCCATGGACCAACAACCACTCCCCACAAAGAAAAATTAATTCAGAGCGCCCTAATATTTAGAATCTCATTGATTGCTTAGAAATTTTTCTATGAAGGGCTGTTTTTCTTTCTAAAGTTGATATTTAATCTGAGGGCCAAACTAAAAAAAAAAGTCCCTTAGAAATCACATTTTCTGTTAGCCCAGTCAGGTACACATCACCATGTTTCCAGCTCTGAGACTTTTCATTGTCTTTGAATACAAGCCCTTCTCAACTCAACAGTGCCTGAAAACTAATGTGACAAAAAGTGGCATAAAGTAACTCTGCCAACCGGAAACTAATAAGATGTAATTTTGGTCCCTTTAAAACAAACAAACAAAAAAGCTGTACTGTACCTCTGAAAGGCAGCCAAGCACAAAGAAAGAATTGTGACTAGGTAACACTTAAGTGTTTCCTTCTGTTTTTCTATGGATACCTCGAGGTTAAAAACTGAATGCTGATATGTTGCCCTCAAGAAAGTTATGCACCAGCATAAAACTATACGAAGTCATTTTGATCATATAAAACTTGGCTCAACTCTAAAATGAAATACAGCAATGGAAAATAATATCAGCATTATTCTTCTCTAGGTAAGAGTTCACGAATCTGAGATCAATTAGGTATTTAATACTGTTTGGATTACAATTTTTAAAAAAACTCAGTTGTTCTCTCTTTCTAGTTTACCAGCAAATTTGAAAAAGAAATATAAAAACATTTGATTCATTATATATGCGCTAGTTAAAAAATAGGGAATTCACTTGTTATGCAAAGAAGCTCAATGTGAGTGCTCAGAAACTTGAAGTATGAGGGGGGAAATGATCAAAACAAAGTGTCAGCAGCGCCATATGAAGGGTTAATATGTTTTCCAATATGTTGTGTTTGAGGTTTTGGTTCTTTGAAGGTAGTTTTCTTCCTTTTTGGAGATGGGTAGTTTTTAAATGGAAAAAAGCAAAAACAAAAACAAAGAAAAAGTTGTATTTTCTATCAAATATTCACTGTCATTGTCTACAGCAAACAGCTCAAGTGAAGCAACTCTAAAAAAACCTCAAAATCAAAGCAAAACAAAATCCTTAAGTGATGTGAAATATTCAGAAAACTATAAAAAGACATTTAAAGGATAATAATTTCTATTTAAGTTCTACCTTAAAAGCAGATGAAATAACTAGGTCAGTCAAAATGAAAACCTTGCCTTTTAAAGAGAGTAGGAATTATTAAGACAGGACAGAACTATTTATCAGTGAATTCCCCGAGATGGAAGTATATTTAAGCAAACATTAAAACATCCATATTGCAGTACTACAGTCACGGAATTATATAAGAAAAATGTGTCACAATAGAAAATAAAAAGTCCAGCAGGCTGTTTTGCTACTGTCAAATAAAATCTTCAGAAGACTGATTTGTAAAAATGATCTCTATTTTTCTGAAAATACCTGAGAGTATCAGAGTTTGTGCTAATTTTTATATTTCTAATCTGTAGATTCTACAGATCAACAGAAACTTCCATCTCTAGTCGGTTGCTGGTAAAATTAGCTAACGTCTTCTTCCAGCTAGGAACAATATATACCAGTCAAAACTAATTATGTCTGGGCTTTAATTGAAACAACATTTGCTAATTTTCCTGGTCTGGATACACTGTTTCCAGAAAATATTAATTAAACACATTTAATAATGGCTGCTGTAAATTTCGGAAAACAATAATCACTAAACAGTTAATTTTCACTTCAGACCTATGCACAGAAAGATGAATGAAGCAACTACCCCACACCAGCAGCAAATGACTGTTCTTTTGTTACTGACCATAAGGAGTTGAACTTTGCTCCACTTTGGGAAGAGGAGCAAACGCTCAGGAAACAACAGGGAGAACAGGACATATTTACCTTGAGGCAATATTAAAGAAGAACCTGAAGAATTGCAAAACAAAGTAGTCCAAATGAATTATCTCCTCCTGCAGTCCAAGTTGGCACCTTCACATAGGCCAGAGTCTGGCAAACAATCATTCCAACGGCAGCCACCACTGCCTTCCATCTTAGAGATTCACCCAGGAAATTTACAAACCTGCTTCACGACTACAAAACTCTTCTAATGCTTTTGAACGCCCACCATTTGTTCTCCATTCATCCAATCAACTTTTCATTGCACATCTTCTCTTTCTATCGGCGCTCAGACACGGGGCCACTTCTCATCTGTATGCTAATTATTTTTGCCACATGGACAAAAGTAATAATGCTTTTAGACAGGAAACTAACAGGGCTGAAGTCGAAGACGGAAATTAATAAGTTGACACCACTAAACGACAGAAAAGATGGGCATGCGTGCAGCACTCTGCCTGATGGATCAAGTGCAGCCTCCATTTAAAAGCAGCAGACAGGCGATGGGCTACAAAAAACCTGACTGAGTTGTATGCATCAAGCACAAGTTCCCTTAGAGACCACATTACTGCAGCAGAATAAAATCAGTAGCATATTGCTGACTTACCCTGTCTCAGGCTGCATCCTTTAAGCAATACAAAACATATCCATTTCCCCAAATCCTAATATGTGAGAGAACTTCATCGCTGAGCTAGGTATTTTTCAAGCTATAGCTGCGGATTAAACCAATAATTTCTAACCTTCCTGTTTATTAAGCTTGCAACACAGTCAGACAAGATTGGGGATGTATGCTGTATGCTTCTTACATTGTACCCACAGGCCCCTAAATCTCTAGAGCAGAATGTGTATCATGTGCAGTGCTGTATTTAATGTAATAGATGAGAACTGTAAATACCAGAGTCAGGCTAACAGCTACCGGCTAAGGTAATATATCTACAAATATCTCCTCTATCATTGATATTATGGTAAATTCATGCCGTGGCCAAAGAGACCCCACAAAAGTCAGCTGAACCTACAATATTTTAAATGGTACTGCTGCTAAACATCAAAACAAAACAAAAAGCAGTTCCAAAACCTTCTCTACTGTTTCTTAAAATGAGAGAACAGTTACCAAAGAGTTAACTCCAACTGATTCTTAAAATCTCTTTCGGGTTGCCAACAAGACTTTATTCTGTTTCATTATGAGTTTTGTTTATCACTTTATTTTAAAAAAAAGACATATAACTGTTTATATAAGAAAGTTAAACCTTATCAACCTTTCAGTGTCGTTTGAAGAAAAAAAAAACTTTCACCTGGAAAGACCCAATAAAATAAAATAAAATAAAAATACAAAAGAGAGCATAGATCTACGACTTTCATTAGCATTTTCCCAGTAAAAAAAAAAGTGCTGATTTTATAAATGGCTTCTTGAGACAAGCAATAAATGTTTTACTTTGGCAGTAACTATACCATTCGACTCTTTGCAAATCTCTCTCTTTTATAACACTCACCAATATGAAAGGCCACATTAAATCATAAAGGCGGCTTAAACACCTCCCCACCCCTCCTCCATGGAAACTAGCCTTTCATACACAGACTCATGTTTAACAACAACTCTTGGCAGCATGCAGGCATATCTGGTACCCCACAATGGTATTGTGCTCAAGGAGTAGCTCTGTTTTCAGGAAGCTTCCATTGTTGGCTCGTTTGTATACTAAACCAATGAGATTTTTAAAGAAGTGTTCTGATTTGTAATCAAATAAAAACTGAAGATAGTTAGGCATGCAGGGAAACAATATTTGTGGAAGAACTCAAAGTACATCTGAAATAATTCTGAAGAGCTAGGAGTGCAACAGCCAGCCAAATTAAAGATCATAGTGAACCTTTAAAATGAAAGGAAACAGGTACCTTTTTGTAGAAGAGTTGGAGACCATCAAACAAAGTCCTGTTTAGCAGTCTATTTCTCCACACACACAGGGCTATTTCTGCCATGAAGAAACCATCACACGTGTTGACTGCATTTCCCTATGCATTTCCAGTCTCCTAACCCCTGGCCTCCAGTGCCTTCACTGCTAGCTCACTGTCTACAGTGATAGTCTAAAGCAGAACTCCACTCGTGATAAACCACTGCAGGGTTTCTACACAAGACGACGCTGACTGTGGGTTCCGTGGGGAGGACTGACACAGAGGTAGTAAGCTACCAAGAACACCTTATTCTAGCTCTCAAAGGTAATCCCTCCTGCCTGACGTGTTGAGACCAGACATACTGGTGACTACAGAGGTTACAATTCCCTTCCCATCTAGCCTGCCAGAAATCACTGCAGTCTGAAATCAAGAACAGCTATAAGAGAATATCCTGTAACATTCTGAGTCTTCTCACAGCAATACCCTTTACACTTAAACTAAAATATTTTCCTCCCCCTCCCAACTTTTCAGATAATCACCACGTGGGGAGTAGGGATTTTTTTTTTTTAAAGAGATACATTTTGGGAAAATTTTACTAACAGCACAGCCCAATATACCAAGGTTCATCAGTATTTCTCCATCTAATAAATAAGCATTTATGCATTCTTTCTCGTTTTATAACACCTGGCTTACATTTTCTCTGTCATCTCCGATTACTTCTACGGATACCCTGAGGACTCATTATGATGTCAAAGCTTAAAACAGTTTCATTGTGGAAGCATGCATAGAAAAATCATTGTGTATGCTTGAACAATGCATGTGTGAAATGCGCAGAGATAAGAGAGGGAGGAAAAAGAGACAAATAAGGCCAGAGTTAAAAGAGAGAGAGGACAAGAGAGAGAGAGGAGACAAACAGTGTAGAAAGCCAGGACAAAAAGCATATTCCAAACTGAAACCACGTTGCACTGAAACATAGCCTACTGATGAAAAGAATAATCTGGTACCAAAAAAAAAATCATGCAATAAATTACTATAAAAGTAGAATGTCTAGTATTATTTCTTGAAACAAGTAAGGGTCATTGTAGGAAATACTTTATGTGCAGGATATGCCAATTTAGAATATTTTGAGATATGATATTTAGATATGATTTTTCTACACACACACACACACACACACACACCCCAGCTCAAATAAAACCCTATACATATTTTCTTCTTAATTGTTGTGGTAACTTTATTTTTTAAAATTCAGGTTGTTGTAACTGTTGATAAATATCAGGTATAATAGAGTAGTAAAGAATCAGGTACAATGAAACTTAACTTGGTGAAAAATATTTTTATTAATGTTAATCATTTCCAAGTCTTTGTTCAAGTTAATTTTCTATTTTTCCTTTCTGAGGAATAATGCACAATTTTTTCCAAAAAAGAGGATATGTTTATGAGAAAGGCTCTTTTAAAAGCTTGAAACTAAGAAAATCCATAATTCTATTGCAATTAAATTTGAGATGAAGTAATTGAACTATAAGAATTTAACAAAACTGAAGATCTCTCTTTTTAAATCTATCATTCACTTTTTGGACAAAATTCTGGTGAGTCTGCATCAAAGTAGACTTTATGGCAAAGTATTAGATGCATCTGATTGGAAATTATGGTCCTAGGCTAAAGGGAACACTCAGCTGAGCCAACTTCAACTGTAGGGCATAGTGGTCATTACCAAACAACATCTTATTATTCCCTCTTACTCCACTTAGTGGATTTTTTACATAAAATATTTAAAGGTAAATAAAACTTTAAGTTGTTTGAAGTTAGAAGTGCATCTACTGAAATGTATAATAAGTAAACAATGTTTCTTAGATGATAGTATGTATATTTAAAACAATGCCTCTCCCTCAAATTATATCGTCTTAAAGGAAAAGTTGGAGATCCAGTTTATACATGTGACTTTGAAAATATTATTTATTCAACAAAATGAACATTTACCGGGAAGTCATTGAGTTTTGTTTTTCATCATACATCTGTGGCATTTTTAAAAACAGATGAACAAATAACCAGATTATGAACTCTAAATTTTGAGTTTTAAGTGTAATTTTAATGAACAGAAAACTTTCAAAAGCTTTGAAGTTGAAAAATAACTTTTCTTTTCCTTAAGGAAAGTTTGCATAAAAGCATTAAATGGTGAAGCAACTCAGTATATTCAAAAGTAAGTTATGAAATATAAACATCTAAGAGAGTAAAAAATAAATTAGGTGAAAAATTTGACAGAAAAGAACAATTAAAACAGTACATTTAACAAGGCTCATTCTCTAAATATATACACATATTTCTAAAATCATATTTATAATATTTTTATAATCCAAAAGAATACTATGCACTCATATTTCTTTAGGAATATTTGTGCAACACTCATACATGGTCACAAATTATTAGGCCTTAAATCTAGAGCTCACTTCCAACACATATTTATGAAATTAGCATAAGTTCTGCTGGAGGATGCAAGTTTAACTTATGAGAAGTTGAAATTTATGTGTCTTCTCTACTTTCTGCTTTACTGTAAGATCAGATAATCCTGGCTCATCTGTTAACAAATGAAATTATATTAATAACTACTTATATGCAGATAGAAATTCCCACTTGAAGAGCATGTAAAAAGAGGGTTTTCAACTTACAATTATACATATACAAGTAATTTTTAATGAGTTCATTGGTTTGATAATTTTAAAAAATAGGATAAAATTTTAATGGTGTTCATAAAACAAAAATTTCAAGCCTAGAGATTAGATATTTTTGTTGTCACCACTTTCAAAGCATCAAATTGTGACCCCAAAGCCTTCTCCTACTTCTGCCTCAAGGAGCACAATCATTAAGGTGATGAAAGTGAGCCATTTTCACGTTGCCAGTAAACTAGTAGGAAGTCAGTCACTGCTGAATGTAATTGCTATCAGCAGCGGACAGCTCCCGGTGCTGAAAGAGAAAGGCAGAGAAACCTCTCTCACAATAGCTCACTCAACCAGCCTTTGAAAAATCACAGCAAAACTGAATGAGGTGGCAAGAGCTCAGGCTGAAAAGCACTGTCTACAGAACAATGGCAGCCAACTTCAAATCCTACTATAATCACATTAATGAGATTAATCAGTGAATTAACAGCAGTCAAATGTCAGGGAGGCAAAGAAGAATCCAACCAAGATTGGTAATTAACTTTTTTTTTGAGGGGGTGAGTGGGTTGGCAGGAAGAATCAACCATGATATCTCCTAGGTTTTTCAGAAGTTGACAATTTCACTTCAAAAACCTTCAGATTACATGTACTAAACAAAAGGCAACAGTATAGACCTTTATATTGTAATATAGATCCAAGTATCATATTACTGATGCTTAAAGAATGGTCCTCTGAGAAAACTAATGCCACTATAAATAATCTTCATAAACTGTCAAGATTTTATTGTTTTGAACTTTTAAGTGTGAAATTAATATTGAAAGTGAATCTAATGCTATAAAACTCAAGCTATTTTAAAATGGCTGATTAAAAAAGAAAAATATATATAACTGTTATGCTTAGAAGTCTCATGATGGGGCATGAGTTTTAAAAAGTGTCATCAAGTAAAATTCTATCATTCAAATATATCAAGAGAGGTCTATTGTCTTTAATAAAGAAAACTTATTATTATAGTAGAACTTTAAGGAAGATTTTAATCAATTGACTTATTACACTTTAGGTGATAGAATCATATACTTCCCTTTAAGTCAATTAGAAAAAGCAAACTTTCTTTTTTCTGGAATGTATCCCTTACTATCATTTATAGTATACAATCAACACTTTGGAACAAAGTTCTTGAATGGTGAAAACTTATAGGAATGTAATATATTATTTTTCAAAAAGGAATATTGTGGAGAACATTTTTTATTTTTAAAATAACATTTGTTGTATTAAAGTTATGCCTTTATTTATGGTTTAAAAGCTACATGACTTTTATGAAGTTGCACAATTAAAAAGATCCCCTTATTCCTCTAATGGTGGTGGTGGTGGTAGGGCTTTTTGTCTGTGAAGTTAATCTTGTTCAGTAAAAATATAAACATTTGAACATAAAAAGCTCTTATCCTGAAAAATATTTTTGCTCTAAGAAAGTAAATAACATAAACATTCTATAGATTATGTAGTTTCAGTGGAACAATAAATTCTCATGTTTAAATCAATACTAAATTCAAAATCTGTTTTCTATATTTTCTATATCTACTTATTAAATGAATATTTGCATATATATTTATTGACTTTATCTTGAAGCTAAAGAATACAGTTTGAACTTTAAGTTTATTAATTTAAATGGCATCAAAAAGCATGTTTCTGTTACAAATTAAATACTGTTTCATTACTCTAACTTCAAACATTTAGATTATGGTTAAAAATCTTTATTTGAGTTTCTCAGTTTAAATAATATAAATCAATTTTCTTCTTATCAATATGCAAATATTGCATTACATCAAGACTATCTAATATTTTTAGACAGCCTTTGTTTAAAATCATCTTCTTTATTTGTAATATAAAGTAATCCAGTAAAGTCTCTGGGAAGTTTTTGTTTCAGTATCCTCACAACATCCAAGTACTGTACATGCAGCAAGTTTTTTATAAACAACATCATGGATAAGGCATGCAACCTAATACCCATTTTGCTTTAAAGACAGACTTCTGTGTATTATAAATCCTGTCTAGCTCAGAAACATTTCAACCACCAGCCATGCTATGAAAATAACTTTAAAAAAGAGCAAACAATGGTCATTGCAGCATAAGCTACGGTAAAACAGATCCACTAAAGTCCAAAGAATTAACCTAATGAGTATCACATACCTCATAACATCACCACAACCGCTCACAAGTTAAAGACAAGTTCAATTTTTGTAACTGCACTGGTTCAAAACACACAGAAAGAAAAGAACACTGTTCCACAACAAGTTTGAAAGGATGATGAGGAATGAGCATACCACCGAGACGCAGAAAAGGTTGCTTTTTGTCTTCAGTGAATATTGATATTATACCCCATATTCCAGGGAATGAAAAAAAAATTAAGAGACACCCACCAACACCGAGTAAAAATCAGGGGACTTCAAGAAGACTGCAGGGAAAAGCTCTCTCACTCTGTTTAGTGTGCAGAAGCTTAGGGGAAAAAAAAAAATGTCGCCCGGGCAGGAATGACAAATGCAGCGCGATAGGCTGGCAGGCCTGAGGGATCTGTTTTACTTCCACATACATCCCCTCATGCATGCACTCCCACTCATCCTCTCGATATGCTTTTTTTTTTTCCACATTTTTTTCACGAGCTCCAAATCCCCGGCATATGACCTTCTGTTAAATAGATAAAAAAAAAATTGCTTATCAGTCATGCAAATGAGGCTGAATTCATTTTCCACAACAGATGGCCTCATAGATAATGATGATGGAAGAGAGAAAATTGAATGTCTCTCACAAGGTGGCCATGGCAACCGAGAGCAGAATAATATCAATAATAAGCTCACTGCATAATAAGGTTGTCAATCCTACAAATCAAAGTCTCCAGCTAAATCAGGTATACCACCCCAGCTAGTTATCAGGTAAATAAAGTATATACATTGTGTTTCACAGTGACCATGAAGAATACTAGAATTTCAAACCTCTCCGTGGAAGGGGTGGGGAGGGGGAGAAGTGAGGGGAGAGGTGGATAATTATAAGACAATGTAACATTTTTTCTTTTCTTTTCCTTTCATTATATTTTCTGTAATGGACTTGGGTTCATGAAGGATCTTTTAAACAGACATATTGAAATTTGAAATGTGGTGTGCTAGCTGCGGTCTTCTCCTTTTCTTTCCCCTCTTTCTCCCTCATTCTCTCTCTCTCTCTGATGTGGTGTGCTGCATTGATGCAATAGCAGCTCGCCTCAGGCTTCCACCTTGGTTCCCAGAGGGACATCCTGCAAAATGAATCAGCAGCCATCCTGAGCAGACTGATTAAAATGAAAATGGCAAGGCACATGTCTGGGCGGAACTGGAGCTGAGCTTTGCAGCCTGTCTGGCAAGCATGCTCAATATAGCTCTTGCTAATAATGGCTTACTGCCTTTCGTTTTTTAAAAAGGTATCACCCTCTTTCCCCTTAACCTACTGGGGTTGGAGTACGTATGTGTGTTCCTGTATGTGTGTATGTGAGATGGGGGAGACAGGGGAACGAATTATCTGATTCTTCTAATTTTCTGCTGCTCACAGTCAGAACACCTACCTAACAACACCATTATGGCAAAATTGAACTTACTTCACCATTTCGTTTTCCCTTGGTGGGGGGGGGCCGGAATAGGTAGTGATTAGTTTTGGAGTAGAGGGGCCAGTTATAAACTCAAACTGCCTAAAAGACCAAGGCAACATTTTTACACTCCAGATACAATAATTTCTTACCAAATCCTAGGCAACAGACCTCAAGAGAACTCTCTCTGCTTCACATACTCACAGTTGGACATGCTGAAATGCAGCCTATGAAAAAAACTATTTTTGTTTCAAGCATTTGCAACCAGCCTGCTACTGTATCCTAGATATTATGCAACACCAGGCATTAAAAATAGAAAAATGAAAGCTAACTAACTGGTGGGATAATCTAACAGCGTTTATTAAAGATAAATCTTCAAAGTATTTTTCAAATAATCAGGCATAGCTTAAGAGTACCCTCAAATAAACTGTAATTTTTAATATCTATGTGAAATTTTTCAGGGCTCTTTTTTTAAGGCATTCTGGAAATTAGACCATTACCAACTCTCATGAAAAATTGCTTAGATATTAGAAACAAGAGTATTTCTGTCAATTTTACTGTCTAAATCCCTTCCCCCCTCCCCTTTTGGTTTCTTTTGGTAACAGATGCATGATTTTTCTTTTTGTGAGAAACATATATACACACACACACACACATCATATCCAGGACACAAAAGTACCTGAGATTTACTTTCTTTGTATATAAATGATATATACAGTTCTTATTTCTAAGATGCACTTTCCCCCCTGCACGCTAGCCCTATTGCTGCAGTGTGAATCAGAAATCAATAGAGCTGCCCTAATGGAGACTCCACTCGGCACGCGGCAAAGCAGCTGCAGTCTCTCTCTCTCTCTCTCTCTCTCTCTCTCTCTCTCTCACACACACACACACAACTAATGACGTCTGTGCAGCTTTTTCAGCTGATTGGGCACCACATCGGATGTTCTGTGGAGCAAAGAATAGGGAATCATTTACAGTCGGTGGAAAAAAAAAATGGGACCATGTATTTTCCTGTCTCTAAGAGACTGATCCTGGGCTTCCCAGACAATCAGCCACGCTGGTTAAGGACAGTTCTTCAGGTTGTGTGGTCACCTTGGAGTGAAGGATGACTCTGAAAAGATAATAGAATTGTAACTGTACTACCATGGGATTTTTTTTTCTTATTTTATAAAGGACAAAGCATTCCTCTGAAAAAGTAAGCAAAATAAAATTTGCATGAAAATTTAAGCGCTTAGGTCAAATAGTGAGCTCCTGTGCTCACTATTTAAGGATATAAATACATAATATATTATTACTTCGAAATACTTCCAAATATACTATAACAATAACTTACAAATGAAAATAATATGTATGCATACCACATATAGTAATTATTCCCTATGAATTTCTCTGCCTTACCTTAGTTGTGTTATCAGTAAGTTTTGTATTATTTTTTACTTAAAATTTACCTCCAAATACCTCATCTTACAGTAAAAAAGAAGTTCCTAAATGGTACTAAGCCACAATATTTCATATCACAGATTTATTTATATATGTTCTTACACATATGTGCATGTCTATGAAAATATACTGTATATTAGTTATTTAGGCACCTGCTCATTTGCACACACGTACACATAGACACACAGGCATAATGTTGTTCAACTGCAAATGGTTACCTGAAGCTGTAGGTGTATCTCACTGAAATGACAGGCCACTGTGTTGATGAGCATAGAATCTAATGCTTTAATCTTAAGGTAAGGTATTCCTGGGCTCTGCAGCAATGAAGAAGGCGTCTTCTCTCACCACACTGTCAATGCATTTCATTCAGCCTCATCTTATTGACAGAAACTGCCCCAGCCTGAGTCTGGCTCCAGTGAAGCATTTGTATTCTTTCCATCCATCCTCTGCATGAATTTTAGAGGATGAGATGCCAACACTCAAATGGCTTAAGAGAAGGGGAAAGACTTAATGAATCATGAAACCACAGCGCACAACAGAGTAACATTTCAGTCTGCATTTTGCAGTTACATTTTAGATGCACTTAATAAATTACAATTTCTTAAAAAGAGAAATCAAGTCTCTGAAATATGGTATAGTACCGGACACTTCAGGACTGGGGGAGAACTTGGAGAGGCCATTTAGATTAACAATCTCTTTGGAGTTTGCAATTCAACCATATAACAAAATATTTTGCTTTCAAATATCTATCAAAGTCTTCTTTAAATTATTTTTAATGTACTTTATGCTGCTCTTGGAAGTTTGTTCTACATACTAAAGGCCTTCTGTATTAAGAAACTCATAGCTTTTCTCCTTTAATTTTAAGTATGCATGTATATATGTATGTAAGTATATATATATGTATTTGTAAGAGAAAAAAAGTTGGAATATGCAGCCACTTCTAATGGGTACCTCCTCTCCTTTAACGCAAAGAAAATAAATCTCAGGTAGAATTATAAAATTCATAGGTTATATACTAGGGTATATTTCCAACTATGGGATACATGTTCTGATCATTCTATCGAACAATGGGTCAATCTCTTATGTTAGAAGGAAAGTCACTTTTCCTTTCAAATCTCTGCTCTGATCTCAATGCAATGTGCATCAATAGAAGCCTCTATATTTCTTCAGGTGCCATGAGATTCTACACCATGTTTCATACCATGATGAGGGGACTAGGAACTGGGCCTCATTATGAAGAGTGATGGTTACTTATCTGAGCTTTAGTGCAAGAGCTCATGACCTGTCCTAAAATATATTTTTCACTTTTCTTCAGAAGTATGCCTGCATCAGTGACAGAATGATGCCCTATGAGAGGGAGTCCGAAATTAACTTAGGACAGCAACAAATAGAATAAAATGACTCTTAATGCATGTTAAATGGTTAAAATCTTATTAGCCCTCCCCCACTACATCAAAAACTAACTTTCTTAGCTAGACATATATGAGATAAGGGCTATTTTATTAATGTATATTAATGATATATTAATATATCAATGATAAATATGTGAAACCCATATTTATTACAGTTTATTAGCATCAATTATTCTGTACAATACATCTATAGAATGCTATAACAGCCAGTGTTTAAAAGGATTAATATGTACATGTGAACTTGAACAATAAATAATGAGAATGAAATTTGGGGAACATATCATATGGAAGAGATGACATAGTAACTATAGTTATGATGCATAATAGATTTTGTTGCATAATTTCTGTGAACTGGATGGAGCATAAAGAACAGGCCATTAAATTCTTAGAGCTCATGGATGTACTTTTAGTGTCCATCTTGGTCAGACTATTCTATTGTATTTTAACTGACACTTGGGGAGTCATAGAGAAATAGGAGTCTAAAGCATCCATATGCACGGCCCTTGACCAGACTTTACAGAATTGGTCATTTTATATGTATATCTTATATGTATATAAATTGCCTCGACTATAACTCAGAGACACAAAAGAACATTGAAAATTTAAGGGTTAGATTATTAAGACCATCAAATTTATAACCAAAAAACTTAGACTATCTGCAAAAGATATTTATTCCATCCCATAATCTAAAAGTTTAGCTATACTCTAAAAGTTTGAAAAACAAATTTTTCTCCTCACCTTCAGTAGACCAATAAGTTCACAAATACTTCAGTCTTCCAACAAGTCTTTCCAAACTACTTTGAGACCTCTGATCCCCAGTTTCCGAATTATGTTGCATATGGTTTATCTATCACATTTTCTTATCTTTATCGTCTGTTTAATACCTCTACAACTATTTTAAGTTACTTGAAAAAAAAAAACAGACTTATGCTTCTTAGCTTAGGTGTACAAAGGGATGATGCTGATGCAAATCAGGTGCTTAATAAAAGATTTTTTATTCACTTTCCAGTTAGCTATGGGTGTCATCACAAAAGTAAAAAAAATATACATTTTAGACCACTTACCTTATTTAGAATTCCATTTTTCTTTATCATACAGAAAACAACAATAAGTAATATATATTGCTTTTATGTTATAATATATAATACTGAAAACCATTAGGAAAAGAGTATCTCGAAAAACCATGGAAGCAGAAAACTTAATAGATATAAGTGCAAGCAGAAACTTACCACACATTTTCGTTCACGCTGAAGTGAACTTTTGCATTCTGTATGAGTCTTCAGCATCTGAACCTCCTTCCTTTATTCAGACCTCTCCACCATTTGCATCTAATTAGTAGGCACGAACTGTTTCTCCTTATACATGCTAAAATTACTAAACGTTCATTTTCCAACTTCCCTGTCAGCTAAAACATAGGTACATTACATGTTCATGTCCTAAATTATGGATTTGTGGAATGGACTGTAACCAAATGGCATTCTATGATTATACTAAAAATCCCTTCTATCTCCTCCAATTCCAGGGGAGAGGTTGCCAAAATTCAGGTTCAAACTTTAATTGTGAAGGTTGCCAAATTACTAGTTACATTGGATCTCTTATCTGAAATATAGGGTATTGACTGGGAATAATGAGAAACTGAGAAGTGGTAGTAGGGGTGGGGGAGATGTATAATAAGGAAAGACTGAGAAGACTCAAAGTCTTGCAATTGTAAACTTCCTTTATCAGTTGAAGAAACCTCTTCTCCCTCAAT
The DNA here is from genome assembly GCA_029593785.1 of Cabassous unicinctus. Classification (NCBI taxonomy): domain Eukaryota; kingdom Metazoa; phylum Chordata; class Mammalia; order Cingulata; family Chlamyphoridae; genus Cabassous; species Cabassous unicinctus. Next base: position 73,793 of record JAQZBX010000285.1, read on the forward strand.
TGGTGGGGTTATTTCTGCCTTGCTTGAAGTTCTTATAATGACCTTTCCTGAAGGAATTACCAGGGAAACCCAATTCTCATATCTTACCCCCACTACTGTCTTTATGCTTAGACTTTTAAGGAGATCCTTGCTTGCCTTAGGAGATTAATTACTATGCCAAAATTTTGGAAGAAAAAGTTCTAGGCATAGGGAGATAAAATATTAGAGTGAATTTATCATGTGGGACTGTCCCACCCATCCACCAAATTGGCTTTGCAGCAGGTCCAAAAGTTATTTACTTTACAAGGGATTTAAAATACATTGTTTAAGGAAATACCAACATCTTTGGAAAAAGCTATAGAGGCTAAAGCCCAAGAATACTGCTGGAAGACACACTGCCCTTAAAATGGGTAATTTTATTGGAAATAAGCATATTGGGAATGGTTATATTCGGTAGTAACTAGATAGTAATTAGAATTGTTACAACATTTGGTGACAGTAAGTGAATGAATTATGGTGTTGCTAGACTGACAAAATGGGTGACCCCTATTTGATTGATAGAACTGAAGAACTGAAGAAACTTTCTATATGTTAATAAGGGTCTAGATTTAGTGCCAACATAAAGATTCACCCAGTTGCAGAAATGAGTATGTTCCCAGGACCAGGGCATCTAGAATAAAGGATGTCCTTTAAGAAGGACTGTGCAAAAACATTGAGAAAATAAATGATTTTTTCCCATAAAGACCTGCAACCACTTGTCAGAGTAATTATGTATTAGGAAAGGAAAATACCTAAACCTTATAGGCATTACTGTATATTGGCTTCCCCTAATTCCTGAGACCACAGAATATCACTGTTGTAATGTAAAGTGGGGACTTTATGGGGATAGGTACTGATGACAAGTAAGCTTAGTAAAGTCTTAAAATCCTTCCTCTGTTTTTCCCCAATTTCCTAAGGGTAGAGGTGAAAATGATATATTCAACAATTGGTAGAATATCCACATTGGAACCCTAATAAATGCACTAGCAAGATAGTAAATCAAAAGTATTGTGGCATTACCAGAGAAATTATAGATACTAGTTTTCCCAACAAAGTCTTAAAAGACGTAAACCTGGTGATACTTACCTTATTCCCTGTCATTCATCGCTTTGGCCACTTTCGGTGTAGAAAGAGCCCATCCGTGCCCACTTTTGACCACTGGTCAGGATGGATGGACATAAAGTCCAATCTTCCTGCTAAGCTTACTATGTGAAAATTGATTTACAAAAGGGCCACAACTCGAGTGTTCTGTTTCTGTGCTGTGACTTCCTAATAAATTATGCTAGAGAACCACTGTTTAGTTGGTGATGGAGCAAAGTTGCATCCAGCTCCTTATGTAAAGGGAATTTGGAGGGTGTTACTTAAAATCTTATTCCACCTGTACATTTGTCACTTTAAAATAAAAATGAGCTGGTATGAAAAAAATAGAAGATAGAGGAGTCTTGAAGAATGACAGTGACCTACTGCAAGCTTAAGTGAGAGCTATCTTCCAAATGTAGTTACGCTACAAGTAAATTAAGCTTCAAGCAGAAGAAAATGGATTTTATCCCAATACGAGGAAACCATCAAGAGAGGGGTTTCTTTATTATATTCAGAACAACAGTATACTCACTGTGTTTTTCCAGGTAAAATTAATTCTCCATCTTTGCATAAAACTTGATCATCTCACCATCCCATAGGATATGAGGCTGTCCCGCTATAACAATAACATCATGCCAAGAGGGCTTAGAATTCACTCTAGATTTCTTGGCAAGATATAGGTATACCAAAGACTAGGTGACTGAAATTACAAGTACTTACCAGCTTGTGAAATTATTGGGGTCTAATTTTCTGGAGAATGTCTAGGTTTTGTCTACAAACAGATGGACAAGACGCTACTCTTTCATTTTGGATCCTTACGGTACTGGATGAACAGGCAAAGTAAATTTTAAAGCATTGGTTGAAGTGATTATTCCTGATTATTAAAGGAGTACATGATGGCTGCTACCTAGTAATGAAAGAGGGAAAGACTGTAAAAGGAACAAGGGAATTGTTTGGGACATCTTTTAATAATACCGTGTTCAGTGGTGGAAGCTAAAGGGTCACTGGAGCTGCCCTATGCAGACTTAACACTCAGGACACAACACTCTTCGTAATGACATTGTGGGTCATCCTGTAAGGTGAATAGTTCTGACTAGCTGGGGTGCTGGCTGAAGGCAAAGATTACAGGGACCGACTAAAATAGTAGTATTGTCATAAATAACAACTATGACTATTAGAGAAACAAGAAATTTAACATATTTTCTCTTCCTTGCTTGGTTGTGTGCATGTTTATGTAGTTTAATTAATTTCCCCTTTTCCTCTATTTTTCTCCCATTATATTATTGTATTGGGAGTCTATAGTTTAAAGCATATTGACTTGGAATGATGACAGAACTGGAGGAGGAGTGCACAGGATCTAGAGTTCCTGCTCTTGGCGCTGGACACAATGTGCTGGATGGTTACTTTTTGAGGAGGACGTAGGACCATTTTGTCCAAGAGAGAAACATACTGGAATACACAGGAGTAGTTTTTAAGGATTTATGATGATGTGGGAAAGCCAAATAATGGAAAATAATGGGCATTTACCCTGTTTGATCCTTTTTTGAGGAATTTCCCACATAATACATTTTGGTGGGTGGCAGGGGAGAATTCCCTGGTGGCAGTTGTTGCAGCGAGACCGAGATCCTGGAATGCCAGTGGTGGGCTGTGGTACATGGCGGAGGCAGTGCTTACGTGCTGACTGAACTTGTTCAATTGTGTGATGCAGGGCATTGATAATATCTGTCAAGTCCTTTGCCTTGTTTCCCACTTCTGGGGATTCTGTGAACTCTCCCCTCCCTTTTTTTTTTTTTTTTAACAAATTGCCTTTCCTTCTTAAATGACCCAATTTGATTCCTTTGCTTGCACCTAACACTGACAGATGCAAACATGCAAACACAGAACACAAAGACACATATTCTCACAAACATGCAGTAATTAAATGCTTGTTTCTCTAACATTTGGGTCACATTAATGTTGCAAAAGTCTTTTGCTGGCCCATCTCTTTTTGTGGCTTTGTCATCATCATTTTGTTCAGCATCTCTGTCTATTTACTCCCTTATGCAGTAAGGGTATCACTCGTTAAGATACCCTCTGAGCCTTTTATCTGGAGGTAGCCCTTCTCCATATAAAATCCCATATTATTCTAGGTTTAAAATTTTTTTTCTCTCCCACCTGCACCACGCAAACTTCCCTAGGCTCAGAATGTGAAATAAATTGGTCCAGAATCCAAATCATATTACTAATGAAACAAGTAGGCTAATAAAAACGAACTCTTCTTGGTACTCTTACTTACCCGCCCTTTGATGATATTGAGTTGGAAGACACTTTGCAAAGAGTAATATCTTAACAATGTATTTTCAAGTGTGGCCTTACTAATTTGTAAAAATGGACAATTCCTGCTTTATCTTTTAATACACTACACAGCAGGAGTCTGTTTCCCAATTAAGGACTGAAAATGCCATTGTTTTCTACCTCATTTTATTCTTGAGATAATACGTGGGACCCACACAAGTAAGATCAAGACCAGAAACACTGGTGTCACGTGAGCACTTGTTAGAAATGCAGAGTCTCAGTCTCAGCACCCCAGAGGTACTGAATCAGATTTACATTTTAACATACTGCCTGGATGATTTGTATGCACATTAAAATTTGAGAAACATTGGTCTGGATCAGTGTTTTTCAATAGAAACATAACATGAGCCTCATATGTACATTAAAATTTTCTAGTAGCTACTTATAAAAAGAAAACAGAAACAGGTGAAATTAATTTTAAAAATATATTTTACCACCATCATTCATTATGGTAGCACACCATTGTGAAAGTAATTAACACCACTGAATTATACATATGAATGTGGTTAAGAGGGGAAATTTGCAGTTGTATGTATGTTGCTAAAATAAAAATAATTTAAAAAAACATAGGACTCTAAAATACAAACAGTGAAACTTAATGTAAACCATGGACAATAATAATAGTTATAATAATATCCTTTCATCAGTTATATCAATTATAACAAATGTGTCACACTAATGCATGGTATTAATAATAGGGAGGTATATGGAAACTTTCTATTTTCTGCATAAGTTTTCTGTAAATATACAAACTCTCCAATAATATATATACTTTATTAAATCATCTATATAGAAAATATTATTTCAACATGTAATGAACATAAAAGTTTATTAGTGAGTTACTCTTACAGCCCCTGACAATTTGAGCCAGCTGCATTTCAATTTCAACTGCTCAACATGAACATGTGGCTAGTGACTGCTATATTAGATCCTCAGATAGAATCTACCAATTTTCTGTTCTATTTGCATCTGGAATAAGTCTGCTGGATTGCCTCCTGGTCCAGAGAAACGATTGTAATATCCAGATAGAAAAATATAAAATAATATTGAAAACCAAAAGCCCAGCACATTTTTCACAGATAAATATATATATTAATAAATATTTTGGACTGAATGAATGAATGAATGAACGGAGAGTGTTCCTCAACATTGATTCAAACTCTCCCTCTCCACTGCCCCGAATCCTGAGAATCTCTGTGGACTGCCCTTCTCTTTTCTGTGCTTCAGTATTTGTATAATTTCACCATACAGTCTTGTAACTTTTGTCGTATTTAGATGCCTGCAGTTATATGTAACAGAAAGGAAGCCATAGGATATTCATCAGATTGGGAAATTCTGAGTAAATGCTATTTGTCCTGTTTGTTCTGATCCTTCTTATATTTCCTCTCTGATTCCCTCTGATAGTGATAGGTGGCTTTTCTGGGCTGCTTGTCCATTCGCTGTGCTTCAGGCCTTGGGTTTCTGTTGGACTTACTCTCCTCTCAACAACCCAACCCTTCGACAAGTCCAGTGTTGACGACAATATATATTATGTTGGCTTCTATATGGTTTACCCAAGTATATTTCACAGACCTCTCCTTATAACGTTCTTGTGATTGATGGCAAGTTTCACACTAGGGTGCCTCGGATGTGCTTCTTTAGCACGATTTCTGAATGTGTGCATTCATGAGCAGTGTCTTTTGTGCCTTAAACCTACTTTCAGCTTTACCAGTAAATAATTTCAAAGGCTGGAGCTGAATACCACTCTGTTTTATGGAGGCCACGAGAAGTGGGAATTGGATGCTTACTATCTAAATCTATTTTAGATAATTGCCTATTTTAGACAACCTACTTTAATTTGTAGAATTGGTATCTCATTGCTCAAATTCAATTACTTTCCAAATAGAAGCAAGAGCATACAACTGAGGTTAGAATTATAGGAAATTAGAAATGAAAAGTCTACCTTAAATATTATCAATCTTATAGTGAGGAAACTGAAACCTAGAGAGGGGAAGTGATTGGTCAAAAATCAAGTATTAGAACATGACAGAGGAAAGGGCAGGTGCGGAGCATGCGCATGACTCACAAAAGGAAACTAATTTGAGCTTTTAATACGACACACTCACTGAAGATGGAGTACTGGCTACATGAACCCACTGCTTTCTCCACTAATATCACACTGTCTTTAAAATCCAAGATTGTTTAGTTAGAAGGAAACTCACAATTTGTTTCTTGTCCACAGAGCTCAAATTGGGACATTAAATCAAAGGAATAAATCTATCTGCACCAAGGATTTCTAGCTATGTTTGAAAAATCTCGTTGAATTAGCTTTGTCCCTTTAATTGGGGACCCAAATACTAGCTAAGAGTAGAGACTAAAAAAGCAAGGGCTACATATAATATTTTCTATACATTATTTTATTTAATTCAAGTCACAGAATTTAATTATGAAGCAATATGACTGATTTAACAAATATCAAAACTTAACACATTCAAAGAACTGTGTTCTCTTTTAACAGTCACATTTATCCTAGAGTTTTATATTAATTAAGACAAGGTAGAATTTTTTCAAGATATGTTCGGAATACCTTCAGATTCTCTGGCATAGCTTATATAATTTCTTCAGTGCATAAATTCATCATCCTTTTGGGGGTGTATTTCTAAAACGAGCCCAATTCATTCTAAATCAATCCCAGTAAATAACATAAATGTTACATTGGTTAATACTTTTTTAAAAATGTGGTTAAAAGGTAGCAAGTCTAATTTTTAACTGTATGCCTGAAAGATAGATCTCAAGGAAAATTTAACATATGTTGATCCACGTTGTTTAAACACATGTCCTACCTGAACACATGACCATATCAAACCTTTGAAGTTCATCCAAATCAGCATGCTGAGGATTCTCTGTCTTCTGCTGGCCCCTCTGGTTGTAGGAGAACACCAGAAGTGGCTTGGGCAAATTTGACAAAGGCAAAATGAGGCAAGAATAGGGAAAATTTCAGACAGTCTATATGTATGGAAAGAGACATTTGCAACAAATGTCCAGGCTTCAGTTATGGATTGTAAGTGAGACTCAGAGTAGAAAAAGGGTCACCTTGTAGCACTACCTGTAGCCAAGGTCCAGCAAGCAAAGAGGGGAGGCCACAGGAGACACTAAGGTCAATCTCTTGGTACAACCAAACCACTTATATTCAGTAGGGGACACTTACTAGGTCCTCATTAGGAACTTACCTCCCCCTACCATTCTTACCAAGGAGCATTTTTGTGAGATTAGAAATTCCCAGGGAAGCGGGTGTGGCTCAATGGATAGAGCTCCCGTTTACCATATGGAAAGCCCCGGGTTGGCTTCCCGGGGCCTCCTTGTGAGGGCACGCCGGCCTGAGCTGTGCGGTGGGCTGATGCAGCGGGACTTCACAGCAGGGGGGAGATAAGCAGACACAGAGAAGACACGCAGCGAATGGACATGGCGAGCACAAGCAGCAAGGGGGGGATAAATAAATAAATAAATCTTAAAAAAAAAAAAAGAAAGAAATTCCCACAGAGGAGTTAAAGGCAGAGCTGGGATGGGAGAAAAAGGTAGTGAAAAGGGAATAGAAAGGAGCTGAAGAAAAGGAGGACCGAGAGGGTCAATGAGTTGAAGGTTCTGACGGAAGTTACGGAAGAGTAGTTGGATTGAATTCATGAGTGAGGTAATTTCAGGAGAGATAAAAATGTACATATTTAGCAAAAAATATGGTGTATATATTTAAAGCACCTTATATTTTTGTTATGCTTTTTCAAATTATATATGTTTGTTGTCCTCAATTAGTAAACACGGATAAACGATAAGAATAAAGAAAAATCATGTAAAATTCCACCAAGCAGAAATAACTACAAGTATAATGTTGCATATGCCCAGAAACTTTTCAAACACTGTCTTCTATTAGTCACACTACTCATAAAATAATAAAAGTCATCCATCTAGCTTTAATTCAGCAACTTCTTTAAGAGAATAAGGCATGTATCTTTATATTTTATGAATTCCTATGATATCCTCTAATTTTTAGTCCTTAGGACCAAAAATAATGAGAGCAGAATCATCACTTATTTATTCAACAATACTTGCAACATTAGAAATAAAATATCATAGAACACTTAAAAGAGAAATTTAGGGATTTTCTAGACACACTTATCTTTAGAGTTGAGGAAACAAAGACCCTAAGAAATTAAGTGTTACATTTACTAAGATCTTTGCAGGAATGGTGACTAGAAGATAGTACACTACAAGATTTAATTATTTACATATAGTCCAAAAATAATAGGGGGGGACAATACAGTTTTGCAGTGTGTGCTTTATGGCTGGGATTTTACGATCCAACTTTATTCCAGGGGTTCTAACTTACGTGCTATGACAGAAAGAAGGAATAATATATATAAAGATTTAAAGGAAGATGTGCATTTATAGTTTTATGCAGACAATATGATAGTATATATAGAAAAAGTACAAAGAATCTACCAATTTTAGAACTAGAACAAAGTAAAGCATAATTTCTGAATACAAGAGTATCATCACCCCTCCCTCACTCCACTTAGCCACCCTGACCTCCTTGCCATTCACCCTGCCACATTGCCTGGTTCTGAACGTTGTCTGTACAGTTTCGCAGCTGGGAAGTTGCTTAACCTCTCTGTGTCTCTGTTTTCTCATCTGTGAAACGAGGGTAATAGTAGTATCTCCTTCATGGAGTTGTTCTGGGGATTCAAATAATTCATATAAAGTGCAGAAAACTTATTGTCATATAGTACATATTAAATAAATGCTGGAGGATATTATTATTATTAGTCTTATTATTGTTACTGTAAAAAGTGATAGTGGTTTCTTCTGGGGATGAAGGGAGGGAGAAAGGTAACGGGAATTTGGGAAGAAACAAAGGGAACCAAATTTATATGCAATGTTATATTTACTTTAAAAATTGCAATAAAATGGCAAAATGTTAACATTAGGTAATCTCATTGATATGTACTTGGTGTCTAAGATATAATTCCTTTATTTTTTCTACATGTCTGAAATTGTTCACATTTAAAAATGTATTTAACTTTTGCCAGCATAGTCTCGTACCATTTTCTCTCAATCTTAGTCCCCTCCAAACATAGCACAAATACACAGATCCTTTTTGTTTTTAACCTTTTTTTAAATATAAAATAAAACACAGATACAGAAAAATGACATGAAACGAATGCAGAGCTTAATGAATTATTATAAGGCAAACTGCCCTATTAACTTCTGCACAGGTCAAGAAATAGGACTTTCCTAGCCCCTTCAGAAACCCCACATGTGCTCTATCCTAAACCCAATTCCAATCACCTTCCTTCTTCCTAGAATTAGCCACTATCTTGTAGTTTCCCCCATTTTTTCCTAACTGCATACACAATTCGATGAGCTCTTCTATCTTCTGCAGTTCCTGCAAATTGGCTACTGTATTGAGAGGCATCCCCAGAATCAGGTTCATACCTTTTGGCTGGCTTTGGTGGAGCTGTGTGCTTTCACCAGCAAGCACTACCCGCCTGGCTGTATTTTTCTGTTATGCTATCAGACATTGATGCCTAATGATTAGATCTATGGAATCAGTGCAGGTTGCAGATGCTGATGTTGTAATTCTATAATGCAGTTTTTCATTTGTGAGCATGAAAAGGTTTATCAGCAGAGGTTTCTCCTCACCTACAGTGTGGTCTATTGTATATCCTGCCCTCATATAAGAAAGGCAGGATAAATGTTTTATTCTTTCCTTTTATTGACCATTGTCAGGAAAATCAATTTGTTCCCTATCATCCTCCAAAGGTGACCAATTACATTCTTTAACAAATGAATTTAAACATATTTAATAAGTTATACATTATAGTTGTTATCCTTTTTGAAGCTCAAAGTGTTCAATCTTTGGCCATTGGGAGACTGTTCAATTTGACTCGAGTCATTTCGATATGATTCTGGAAGACTTTGGGTCCCTTTCTTTCTATCTGTTGTGTCAAGACGTTTCAGGCTCATTTTGTACCTTTCCTGCTCTATTTTTCTGAGAGGGTCTGGCTTCTTTTACTGGGAAATTATATTTCTAGGCCACCATCTGTCTGATATGGATGCTCATTTCTGCTGGGTTGGTGTTTTAGTGGACATAATTAAGAGATAAAGCAACTTAGAAGTTCAAACTGATGCTTCCAATCCAAATTCAGAACTACAGGATTTTTATTTAACCTTTTCTATATCACATCTATATCTTTTTTTCCACACAAAATCCATTAAAGACCGAACAGATCATTGAATTAAAATATCTCATAATTACTTTCTTTTTTCTTATCACACAAGACATATTAGTCTCAAAATAATGATACTGAATACTATAACTACCAAAATATTAACAAAACATTAAAAAATTATTTGTGCCTTAGCTTGTATCAATGTCCCTCCATTTTTTATAGTTGAACTATAACTACACTGTCAAAAGACATCATCATTAAATACCATAGTCTTTCCCCTGAACCCTAATTTGCTGTTATTTCTACAAGTAACTGTATAGTTAACACTCATCACAGTCTTTCTGTTGAAATCTCTCTAGTCATATTGGTTCACTGAAGCTCATTCTGTAGGACACTCCTAAGGAAACACTCAGGGAAACGCATTCCCTAAGTTCTTGAGGGGTCATTTTTACTATCTGTAAATATCCTTGGATTGCATTTTCTTTAACTTGAATATCTTAAAAATGTTACTTCCTTATCCTGTAAAAATTCCCACAGAATAACCTCCCCAGGTATTTTCATCATCTCTGCTTTCTATACCCAAGGATCCACACTTCTAACCTCCCTTCCAAATCTAGCGAGACAAAGCAATCCCCCGAATTCCTCATGTCTTCTTTGCACTTCCCCATCAAATCCTTGAATCCTTGTCTTACCTAAAACTCGAACCCCCAGTGTAGACATTCACCCCCTGCTGCTCTTTCCAGTAGGCAGCTTTCTTCGCTATAGTCCATGAAGTAGAGCCCAGCTCTATTCTGTTTCCTGCAGTGACACTAGTATCCAACACCATGCTTTGTCAGTGAGTGAGTGCCTAATCAGTATGTGCTGATTGTATAAGTGAATGGATGAAGGTGTACTTCTATGTGAAATCTAAGCACATAGATAGGTTAAGTCAGGTTAAAATGAGAAAGAAAGAAAAAATAATTTTCAGAGCAAGAACAACTCTTGACATTCATCCTTAGGACTCAGGTTACACGTGATCAGTCCATGCTGTGCAATATAGTGATAGGATTTTACACACAAAAGAAAAGGAATCTGAAGTACTACTGAGCCTTTTTCAACAGTAGGTTTTAGAATTCTAAATTGAATTCCAGTTCACATTAATTGATCCCCCTCTTTACACTTCTGCGTTCTTAGTCTTCAAAGAAAATGAGGAGGAGAGTGAGCTCTCTATAAACAGAGGACTCACCCTGCTTTCCAGGCCTTGCACAAATTTCATGTGCGTTTTCCCTACCCCTCTCCCTCCCTTGTTATCACATGTATTCGGGACATACCTCTGGTTAACCTTCACCATACACGACTCTACTAGAATGATTTGGCAGATGGCTGATTTTTCCCATGAGGCAGGGATTATTTACCTTTGTACCCTTTATAAAACCAAGAATAAAATATTCCATATAGTAAGTTCTCAAAGAAGCATTGAATTGAAGAACATTCTCATCCTAATAATTGCTCATGTTGTCGTTAGAAAAGTGAAACTTATTGGAAGAAATGTACTATTCACTGACTAGAAGATGTATATAGACTGGCTATATGAATTTATATTAATATTTTTTTAAAAGTGTTTACGAAAACATAGACACCTTGTTTAAACACTCAGCATGTCAGAAACAAAAGGGATATTTTTAAAGATTAAGTGATTTGATAGGAGAGTTGAGAAAAATACATTACTGTTTTGTTTTCCCCCTGGGATGGCTCCCTCATCTGTTTGCTCATTGTTTTCGCTCATTGTCTTTTTGTTTTGTTTTGTTTTTGCTTGTTGTCTGCTTGTTTTTCCTTTACGAGGTAGCAGGAACTGAACCCAGGACCTCCCATGTGGGAGGCAGGCGCCCTACTGCTTGAGCTACAACCACTCCCTACATTACCTTTTTTTTTAAGGTTTATTTATTTTTATTTATTTCTCCACACTGACTAGTTGTTTGCATTTGCTGTGTCTGTTCATCTTTCTTTGTTTCCTTAGGAGGCACCAGCAGTTGAACCCAGGACTGCCGATGTGGGAGAAAGGCGCTTAATTGCTTGAGCCACCTCCGCTCCCTGCGTTTTTGTGTCTCTCATTATGTTTTCCTCCTTGTGTCTCTTGTTGCATCATCCTGTTGCATCAGCTTGCTGTGCCTGCCCGGCATGCCAGCTCAGTCTCTTCTTTAGGAGGCACCGGGAACCGAACCAGGGACCTCCCATGTGGTAGGCAGGAGCCCATTTGCTTGAGCCACATCTGCTTCCCTCCCTACATTACTTTTTTTTTTTTTAATATATTTTTTATTTTTTCTAAAAGATACTTAGATTACATAATATGTTGCATAAAAAAATGTAAGGGATTCCCATATGCCCCACTCCCCACACCTCCCACTTTTCCCCACATCAGCAACTTCTTTCTTTAATATGGTACATTCATTACAATTGATGATCACATTTTGGAGCATTGCTACTAAAGATAGATTATAGTCTACATTGTAGTTTACACTCTCTCCCACTCAATTCTGTAAGTTATGGCAAGATATGTAATGGTCTGTACCTGTCGTTGCAGCCTACATTACTTTTTAAAACACAGAAATGATACTATCAACCCTCTATTCTTCACTTGGACACATTTAAATACAACCATAACTTGGAAATTTTGAGGGTTCAATTTTAGACTACCACAATAAAGTGAATATTGCAATAAAGTGATTCACATGATTTTTTTAGTTTCCCAGTGTATATAAAATTTATGTTTAAACTATACTGTAGTCTATTAAGTGTGCAATAGCATTATGTCTAAAAAGAGAATGCAATGCATATACCTTAATTAAAAAATGCTTTATTGCTAAAGATGCTAATCATCGTCTGAGCCTTCAGCAAGTCAATCTTTTTGCTATTGGGGGGTCTTTCCTCAATTTTTGCTTTTAGGCGGTACCAGGGATTGAATCTGAGGCCTCATACATGCAAGGCAGGCACTCAACCACTGAGCTACATCCACTCTGCTTGCCTTGATTTTGATGGCTGCTGCCTGATCAGTGTGGTGGTTGCTGAAAATAGGACAATAACGATGTTTGCCACATTGGTTGACTTTTCCTTTCATGAAAGATTTCTCTGTAGCATGCAATGCTGCGTGAGAGCATTTTATGACAGTAGACCTTTTTTCAAAATTGGAGTCAGTCCTTTTAAATGCTGCCACTGATTTATCAACTGAGTTTACATATATTTTAAATACTTTGTTGTAATTTCAACAATGTTCTCAGCATCTTCACCAGCAGTAGTTTCCATCTCAAGAAACCAGTTTCTTTCGTCATCCATAAGAAGCAAATTCTCATCCATTCAAGTTTTATCATGAGATTGCAGTAATTTAGTTACATCTTCAGGTTCTTTCTAATTCTAGTTCTCTTGCTATTTCCACCACATCTGCAGTTACTTTCTCCACAGAAGTCTTGAACTTCTCAAAGTCATCCATGAGGGTTGTAATCAACTTCTCATGAATGCTAATAGCATTTACAATAGTGAATCCCTTCCAGAAGGTTTTCAATTTACTTTGCCAGGATCTATTAAAATGGAAACACTATCTAGGGCAGCTATAACCCTATGAAATGTATTTCTTAAATAATATGACATGAAAGTCAAAATGACTCCTTGATCTATGAGCTTCAGAATTGATGCTGTTTTAGCAGGCATGGAAACAATATTAATCTCATCATACATCTCCATCACAGCTCTTGGGTGACTAGGTGTATTGTCAATGAGCAGTCATATTTTGAAAGAATTTTTTTTTTTTAACTTTCTGATCAGTAGGTTTTCTTAATAGTGGGCTTAAAATATTCAGTACATCTTGTTGTAAAGGATGTGCTATCATCCAGGCTTTGTTATTTCAGTTATAGAGCAGAGTAGATTTAGCATAATTTTTAATGACCCTAAGGTTTTTGGAATGGTAAATGAGCATTGGCTTCAACTTCAAGTCACCAGCTGCATTAGCCCCTAATAAGAGAATCAGCCTATCTTCTGAAGCTTTGAAGCATTTAAGCCAGACTTGCCTTCTCTATAGCTAGGAAAGTCCTAGATAGCATCTTTTTCCAATACTAGGTTGTTTCATCTACATTAAAAACTGGTTGTTCAGTGTAGTGAAGTTTATCAATAATCCTAGCTAAATCTTTGGGATAACTTGCTACAGCTTCTTGCACTTCTGCTTCACTTTGCACTTTAATGTTATGGATATGATTTCACTTCTTAAACCTCCTGAATCAAACTCTGCCAGCTTCAAACTTTTCTTCTGCAACTTCCTTACCTCTCTCAGCCTTCATAGAATTGGAGAGAGTTAGGGCCTGGCTCTGGATGAGGTTTGGGCTAAGGGAATGTTGTAGCTGGTTTGATCTTCTATCCAGACCACTAAAATTTTCTTCTTATCATCAATAAGTCTGCTTTACTTTCTTATCATTCATGTGTTCACTGGAGTAACACATTTAATTTCCTTCAAGAACTTTCCTTTGCATTCACAGCTTGGCTAACTGGGTGGTGCAAGGCCTAGCTTTTGGCCTGGCTTGGCTTTTGGTATGCCTTACTCACTAAGCTTAATAATTTCTAGCTTTTGATTTTAAGTGAGAGACATGTAACCCTTCCTTTCAGTTGAATACTTAGAGGCTGTTATTGTCTCAGTTTCAACATTGTTGCTTCTCAGGATTTAGGGAGGCCTGAGGAGAGGAAAAGAGATGGCGGAACGGTTGGTTCCTGGAACAGAACACACAAAACATTTGCCAATTAAGGTCATTGCCATGTAGGTGCGGTGCCTTGTGCCCAGAACAATTTCAAGAGTAACTTCAGAGATCACTTATCAAAGATAACCATAGCAGATATAAAAATAATGAAAAGGTTTGAAATATTGCAACAATCACCAAAACGTGACACAGGGACATGAAGTGAGCACATGGTTTTGGAAAAATGGTGCCAATATACTTGCTTGAGGCAAGGTTGTCACAAACTTTCAATTTGTAAAAAACATGATATAGGTGAAGCACAAGAAAGCAAAGCACAATCAAATGAGGTATGCTTGTAATTATCTCCAGAGGATTCACTTGTTTGAAAAGGAGATCCAAATATTTTATAAAAACTAAATTATAGCATTTTTAAAGCATCAAAGAAGAGGAATAAGGAAAATAAAGGGAAGACATTCCTTATCTAACCAGCCTATTATCAGTCTTGAATAATATGATTATTTTGCTATTGATCTAGAATGAATTATTTTCAGAGATATTTGACTAACTGGGGGACAGAAGAACCAATAAATATATATCTAATACATCAAGAATAAATTTTTAAAAAAGGTTTATGAATAAAGTTTGGTGATTCCATGCCCAACATTACCTTTCAAATATCTTATGTTCCACTCCAAAAAGAAGAACATTATGTTTATAAATACAAAGAGCATCTTTGAAATTTAATTTTTCTTCTACATCTTGTGTGTCATAATACACATAATGTTTTATTTTCTATATCTCTCCTCAATTTAAAAAAATTCATTGCAGGAATATGGGAACAAGAACTGAATTCACAAGTATCTATAGGGTATTTTTTTTCCAATTGATTTGTTTCCTTTTTTTCAATTTCTATTGAGATGTAGGTCTTTTTTGGTAGTTAAATTATCATTTGACTTTGTTCAAAATGCATTTACATTTTTACTTATTTTTCTCTAATGCTTAAACCTTATGATATGCAGCCATGAGAATAAATTTGACTTTTCAGATTCTTGAAAAATAATTCCCGTAACTTTCACTTATGTCCAGTAAATTTGAAATATATTGACAGATTTTTCCATAAATTTTAGAATTATTAAATATGAAAAATAAAAAAGGATGTCTATGTTATATCCACAGCTACTAAGCTGAAGTCTTTAAAATAAAATTAAACTTTAGTTCATATTGATGTAGTCTCCTGTCTGATATGGAAAGACTCCCCTAAATATTTCATGCTTAATGATTTTATAATCATATGCTCATCACTTCCCTGGTTCTCAGAATTTAGGACTGAAGTTTGTCTGACATTGGTATTAGCATAGCATTTTTTGATTGCTAACTATAATTTGTTCCTCTGGTGTCTGTGTCGCTTTCCTATTAGGTGTGTCCCATCTATTTCTTAACCAGACCACAACTGACTTTTCTCAGTGTTAATAAATTATCTTTTGTGTCTTCCAAATCCCCTTTAGCTTCCTACTATGGCTTTGAGGCTTTTATTGCCCTCCCTGGGTGCAAACTGTGATTTCTCCTGAAATCTTCCTTTTATTCTCATTCAGAGCCTTAGCTTTTCTTGACATGTATTATATTTCATTAGCTTATTTCTCTACCAGATAGTTTACACCTTGTCTCCTATCTCTTTATTTTTTATTTCCTATTTCAATTACACTGGATCCTTTGTACTTGCTTTTTTCTTCCAAGAAAGCTTAAAGTCCAGGTGCACATCACTTTCTTTACGAAATAATAGGAAAAAACCTATAGTACATGTGAGTTCTTTCCTTCTTAAATATAGTTTGATCTCTACTAATTAATAAATAAATGTCTGAGTTTCATACGTGTACCCTGGTCCTCTGCTGTACAAAGGTGATACTGTGGCAAAATGGCAGATGTCTCTCCCATGAAGGGCTCTGCAATATGGTGCAGACCAAATCTTCCAAAAGGTCGATCTGGCAACCTATAATTTGGGGGAGTTAGAATGGTAGGCTTGTCCACTCAGCTAGGTACTTTGGAGACACTCACAGGGAGGGAGCATTGTCCTATGAATTACTCCCCTTCAGGGGTGGATCCCAGTCGTAATGCTTTTGTGTCAGATATCCTAGGCAAAACTATTCCATTTTGCTGTATCTAAGCAACTTAGAGAGTCAATTCTGAAACCCATTTCTTTATTTTCACAACGTCTAATCCCATTGCCAAGATTTTTTTTCCCGGGCTATGAACCATTAAGTCAGTTTTTGTGTGTTTCAATATAAAAATAATCATAATAAATATTACATATTCAACGTGGTCCCTCATCACCCTTTGTTTTTCCTTGACTCATTCCAAAATCTGCAAGAATCTTTGGGTGTTGTTAGTGCTCATTCTACAAAGCAAAGAATTCTAATATGGTAAATGAGAATCCCACAGGTAACAGCCGCCATAAAAGAAGACCAGAAGACAGAACACAGGCCAAGCCAAAGAAAATGAAATGCTTTCTAATTTGTACAATTTCTAGCCAATTCCAAGTATATTTCTGTCCCATGGGTTTATTAATTTATTACAAACATCATTTCTGCATGAGGCTGGACTCCATCAAAATCTGTGCTTTTAATATCATTGCAGAAACACTTTTATCTTCAATGGTTTACTTTTAAACCAAATTTACTAGAGTCTACACAATAATGTCAGATCTTTCACTTTCTGACACAAAAAGTGTTATTTTGTTTCTATGAATTAACTGGTTTCTCTATTTGAAGTATCTGATGACACAAATGGATTTTGCCTCATTTAGCTGTTTAGGTAGTTTTCCTTCAGCTAATAGAGAATAGAACCAGCACAGTAGCAACTGTTGTTTTACTTCTTGTAAATGCACATGAAATCTTCTGATCATGAGTGAGAGAATTCACCGATTAGAACAGTTATTTGCCCAAAGAGAAATGTTCTGATGCACTGAGTGGCATATAGACACACCTCTGCAACTGCACAATGTAAATTATTGTCTTTAGGCACAGTCTTCATTTTCATCAATATCATGAAAGGCAAGGAAAGAATGAGGAATTGAGGAGACTTAGGATTCACAAAAAACCAAGTACCATGTGGATTTGGTACTAGAACAGAAAAAGGACA
Source organism: Cabassous unicinctus (assembly GCA_029593785.1). Taxonomy (NCBI): domain Eukaryota; kingdom Metazoa; phylum Chordata; class Mammalia; order Cingulata; family Chlamyphoridae; genus Cabassous; species Cabassous unicinctus. The sequence continues at coordinate 91,257 of JAQZBX010000285.1, forward strand.
TTAGGGAAAACGGGCAAAATTTGAATAAGATCTGTACTTAATTAATAGCAATATTAATTTCCTGGCTTTGATCATTGTTCCATGGTTATACAAGTTGTTAACATTTGGAGCATTTGAAGAAACTGTGTGAAGTGTATATGAGAATTCTCTGTACAAATTTTACTTTTTGGTAAGTCTAAAATCATTTCAAAGTAAAGAGTTATTTTAAAAAGCTACTAACATGTTGGTGTTCCTTCAGCAGATTTGTGTCATGGATTCCATACATTTATTGACATAATTAGGGCCTCCTTATTAAATGGAAATCTTTGCAACACTATGTACAAGTTACACATTAACCATTCATTTTCTTGAGAAATGGGAAATTATTTTTTTCATTAAGTATAATTTTTCTTTTTCCCTTCTTTTCTTCTTCCCTCCCTCTCTCCCTCTCTCCCTCCCTTCCTTCCTAAAGAAGAGCTGCCAAAGAGTTTATTGTAAAATTTAAAAATCATTATTAAATAATAAAATGAATAGTTACAGATTTATATTTTACAATAGATGCCAGAACCTTTGTAATCAGAGCATCCACACGACACTCTAAATTTTCTACCAAGGTCTGTTCATCTATGTGCTACTTGTACCAATTTTTGTGTATATTTCCCATAGATATCAGGGTTCCTGCAGCCTATGGGCCACAGCAGTGGCTGGGACAAGTTACACCTAGCGGCCAGCAGGAGCAAGCGCTGAAAGAACACGTCTCCAAGCACTGTCCCCACATAGAGGGTGAGCTTTTCCTAACTACTCCTGTCTGAAAACACTTTGTTCCCTCCACGGGCATGCTGACCCTGAAAGGGAGCTGCCATTTACTTTGTATTTAGAAAGTGTTGAAATCAGAAGTAGACTATAACTGGTCATCTTTCATATTTAACCACATGTCAAAGTGAGAAATCTGTTATGGCACATGTGTCTCAGGCGCTATTTGATGAGGTCATGGCAGGAAGCTGGAGGGACAAAGTGGGTGTGTTTCAAACCCATCCAGTTTATTTAGATTCAGACATGAATAATAGCACTTCACAAAAAAAATTAAAATTCCAGAACAAGTATTGGGAAAACAGACATATACCAGGACTGCCCCAGGCAAACGGGGAACATATGATCACAGACCTCTAAGGCACATTAAGCTCTTTAAACACTTGATAGTAGATATTGCAATAGCTCACATGTTTACTTCTTTTTGAGGCATCTGCCATCTGTAGACAAATGGCAAGGAAGGATAAGAGAAAGAAAAGGGAAACCAAGAAGTAGAGCAATAATTACAGGAGAAACTAAAGAGCCACCAAAGGGTTTGCTAACTGCTCTTTCAGGATCAGGGTTTTTTAGTGTCTTTAGTCTTAGAAATTCAGTTTTACTTGTCAGGCAGGTTTTGGTCAGGCAACTAGGAGCCATTGTTTATATTCTCAGTATAAAGGATTAGTTTATATAGAATTGGAGCCTTGCATGACTATTGAAAGAGCTGGAGATGCAGAGGTCAGAGAAGCTGCTGCTGAAGGTTGAGGGAGCTGCCATGGGAGACGAGAGAAGTTGACACTGAAGTTATCAACTTGTGGCTGTGAGCTAGTTGTCTGGAAACTGCTGAAATTCTCAAAAATTCCTCCTCAGCTCTCTCTGACTGTCCACATCTACTGAGGTGAAGAAGGCTCTGAAAAACCGGGAAGCTCTCAAGTGCCTGGGCACATCTTTTTGCAGCTACCTTGAGAGTAACAGCTTCTGCTTCACTTTCACTGCCTAGATTGCATGTGAGCTGTTCTCTTGGCCAACTCTGACCCTGGACCATATCTGGAAGGGGATTTTCCCAACCTTAGATGGAGGAGTGGCAATGTTGAATTAACAGATCACAAGCATGCATTTGGAGTCACAGGTAGCCGTGCCGAGTGAATTCAGTAAAAGCTCAGTGATGCCTATCCTGTTGATATTTACATTTTTCCATTAAAAGATCATCCAAGCTGTTGAATAGTTAGGATTGGAATATCAAAGATATTTGATATCAGAGAAATATGAGAAGATGAGGTGTGTTACTACCTCTGATACTGTTATTTCCTCTAATTAGAAAGCTGTCACCAAAATGAATATTGCCATTATCTCAGATTCTCAGAGAAGGATATTTGGAAGTAATGAGTTTCTTGGTCAGAAGTTATAACTCCCATGATCATACACTTAGGCCTTGTTACTACGATAACTGTACCTTTCCTAAATCTTCAGCCTCAAGAATTACATTTCTGACATTACCTTCTAACTTTCCAGTCCACTTTCTCTAGTACGCCTATTCCACCCATAAGTAGAGTTCTACATGGACCTTCAATACATCGGCACTGCCATATTTCATCCTCACTTACCTCTCTACAATTATTAAATGAATCAATTTTGTATTTTAACATTTTGGTTGGAACTTTCTAACGTATAACTTCTCTTCTTTCTTGAATAAATTATTCCTTAAGGAATTTAACTTTTTATAAATGCCTTAGGCCATCATTATGGACATTTTATTTGATAATAATAGCTAACATTTATTGAGTGCCCATTATCTGCCAAGAACTATGCTAAGTGATTTATATAAATGAAATAATTTGTTTCTTAGAAAGCCCTACGAAGCAGATATTTTTATAATTCCAGATCTTCAGACAAAGAAACGGAGTCTTAGTTGAAATGTTAAGTACTTTGCCAAAAAGCACATGGCTAGTGGGTGCCTAGCCAGAAATGAACTGTTTTTCTGCTCCCACACATTACTGTATTAGATAAAATCAACTGCACATATAATAAGCTACACCAGACTGGCCATATTTGGAGACCCCTTATTCTGTATTATTCTAAACTATATATTTGATACAAGAATTCTTTTATTTTATCTCATTGACTGCCAGAGTAAACAGTGCCTCAAGCAGGGAGGCTCCTGATGGGCAGGGCAGACAACCCCAGGAATTCAGCACCCTATCAGTGGGCCTTACCTTGGAACATATGATAACTTTCCCCCCTAATGTACAGAGTTGGACTCATTTATAATTTTCCTACGTGTGGTTCTTCTGCATCATTTATTTGAACCTATAATTAGCATTATACCCATCAAACATGTGTCCCAAAGACTTAAATCTTCTGGCTGTTCACATGCTGGTTGAGCCTTGAATCTCAGCAGAATTGCAGCCAACACCTACCCTCCAATTCATTGGGCTCATCCAGGACAACTAACAAAAGGATGATGATAGACAATGCCTATCCCCCAAAACAACAGCAAGCAAGACAGTTCCACCTATCTGCCTCATGAGATCTAAGACCCCTCTCAATAGGAAGCAGAGTAGGCATCACCATCCCAAATTCCTCAAGAATGAGGAATGAACAAACATAAGGAGAGAGTGCAAATATGGACTAAAGTAGACATTATTATTCTAGTAATGGAAAATCTTGTAACATTGATAAAAGGATAGTGGTTACCAGAGGTTCTGAGGGCAAGGAGAGGAGGAAAGAATAGGTGTAACATGGAGCGTTTTTTGGACATTGGAATTGTTCTGCATGACATTGCAGTGATGGATACAGGCCATTATGTATTTTGTCAAAACTGTAAAATTGTACAGTGCAAAGTGTAAACCATAATGTAAACTATAGACAATGGTTAGTAGCAATGCTTCAATATGTGTTCATCAATTGTAACAAATGTGCCACACTAATGAAAGATGTTGTCAATGGGGAAAAGTGTGGGAGGGAGAGGGTGTGAGGTATATGGGAATCCTCTATATTTTCTATGTAATATTTATGTAATCTAAAGCTTCTTTAAAAATAATAATAATAAAAAAGAAAAAGAGCAGGGAAAAAAGAATACTTTTATCTAATATTCTTTTAGATTTAAAGAAAAATTGCAAAGATACTACAGAAAATGCCTGGATACCCCTTGCCTATTGTTAGCATCTTATACTACTATAGTACATATGTCACATTTAAGGAAATAACATTGGTACATTATTATTAACTAAATGCCACAGTTTACTCAGATGTCACTAGCTTTACCTTAATGTCCTTTTTCTGTTCGAGAATCCCATCTAGGTTCCCACACTATAATAAACATCATGTCTCCTTAGGCTCATCTTGGCTGAGACAGTTTCTCAGACTTTCATTGTTGTAGATGTCATTGACAGTTTTGAAGAATGCTCGTCAGATATTTCATAGAATGTCCCTCAATGTTGGTTTGTCTGATATTTTTCTTGATTAGATGGGGGTAATATGTGTATTAGAAGACCAATGAGGCAAAGTACCATTCTCATCCAATCATTTCAAGGGTACATACCATCAACATGACTCATCATTGTTGCTATAGATTTTGATCAATTGGCTGAGGTTGTGTTTGGCAGATTTCTCCCCTGTAAAGGTATTTTTATCCTCCTTGATCCTGTACTCCTTGGAAGCAAGTCACTATGTGCAGTCTGGATTTTCCTGTTTTTTGTTGTGTTTTTTCTGCCAAGTTTTTATTACACAAAGAAGGGGCCTCAGTCTTTCCTGGCGCCTGCTTTCCCTATGGTGCCAGGATATTGGTCAGCTCCTCTCTCTTCTTCTTGGCACAGTTGTGTGTCCCCACTCTTTCTTGATAAACTTGAGGGTCTGCTTGACCTTGAAGACCTTGAGCTGCTCCGTGGCTCGCCACTCGTACGGGGCGAAGCTGCACCCTCTCGGATCACGTCCCACATGAGCTTGGTGTGCTTGGTGGGGGTTATGCTTCACCTACTTGAGGGGAAGTGAGCATGTATAAAAAGATTTTGAAATTCTCTTGCAGGAGAGATGTGGCTCCTCTCCCCTATTTATTTATTTTTTCAATAATAATCTATATTCTACATACTTGTGGAAATTTATTTTCTAGCTTAGCTCATAATCTAATATTAGGTTATATATATATATTTGTTCAGATTTTTCCAGTTTTGGCTATTGGGGGCTCTTTCAGGTTGGCTCCTATGTCTCTTTGACTTGCCCCCATCATTTTTTCAGTGTCTCCATATTTTCTGTTACCATAACTTTCTCCAGGCTCATCTTATATATTTCCTCACCCAATCCTGTAATCAGCCATTTCTCCTAAGACCTCTGGTTCCTTTTATTTGAAAATGATATTAGAAACCAAGATCTGGACGGTGGCTGTGCTCATTGCTACTTAGGTGGAACTGCTGTGAGGCTTTCTCAGCAGACAGAGCTAGGAAACATATGCATGCATACTAACCCTCAAATGCACACAAATCTATAATCATTTCGGTGTCTATCCATCTGTTTCCATATTAAGCTAAACAGGAGATCAAACCGATGTCTTCAAATCTTCTAGTTGTCTCTGCTTCATTTTAGGATATATTTCTGCTTTCTCTCTTGTTACTTATCCCTTTTCCTCTTATTAGAATACTTACAGAAGCTCCTTTTTTCTCTTCCCATTTACTATAGCATTAGAAGAAGATCATTTTTTTTTCTTGAAGTTTGCATAAAATAAGTAGCTTTATTCCAAGTTACAGTTTTAAAAGCCCTCCAATGATTAAGAACTTCAAGATAATAATTTCAGCCACATATAGTCATTTAGCAAACTTTAATGTTTGGATTTCTGTTCCCAGCTATGTTCCAGATAAGCAAGGTTGGTAGGTAGGCTAGCTGCAAAAAGGTACTCTAATCCTACTATTATGCAAACTTTGGTTTAAATAATAGTTTTTTTTATTACTAGATATTCTTTTGTGTTTCCCTGGTTTTCTATTTAAATATGAGTCTATCATTCATCAGGACTACTCTATATAAATTCTTCAGAAATTATAGACATGAATGAAAATTTAATCAGCCTTTTACAAATTTTATATGCTGTTTACGTTACGGCAAATATTAAGACTGGAAAGTACTTTACACACGGGTCTCTGTCTAGATCTGCAGAAGGCCTTCACTATTCATACATGATCTGCTAAACTAACTCAAAAGTATCTGAATTGTTTCTAAATCACTGCTATGGTGAAAAGTACCACATAGAATCAGAGTAAGAGCTAAGATGTGAAGTCAAGGAAATCTAAAACCATAAGTAAGCCCAGGACATAACCTAGGATGGAGAGTAGTGGCCTTTTCCAAGCAGGGACATAGGCAGCTGTAGCAAATTTTATATAGTCTCAGGGCTGTGAGTAACAGAGTCCCAAAGGCTTAAACATCCTGAAGAACACACATTTTCTTGATCTCTAGGACTAAATGGTATCAGTCAAAATATCATAGATCATGAATTTTTCAGGTCATTCATATTTTCAATATTCAGCCTCATTTGCCTATATTTGTTGGGTAATATATCCTGATTTGGGGTTCATACCATATGGACACCACAGGCTAATCCCATACGTAAGCTTCCTGCAATTATTTTGGACTTTGGAAGAACTAGCTCTTTTTACTTCTTACTTCAGCAAATACTGAAGATTTGATCTTTTACCAGTACAGTAGGCAGGAGGAGTGAAAAGGAAGGGGAAAGGAAGAAATGAGATAAAGTGTATTTTAAAATTGGTAAATAACTTTGGATTCCCATTAAACATGGTGGATTTTACTTGTTACTTTAAAAACCCACAAAAGTGATAATAAAGGGATTAAATAACAGCATACACCTTAAAAAATGGAACCAATAAAAGAGAAGAAAACATGACAGCATTAACATTTGAGAAGCAAGAAAGCAGACAGATGAATGGCAACTGTCTCTACAGCCTAAAATCTATGCCCACTTTGGAGGGATCAGAGAATTAGGCAGATGTATTCCCCAGAATCCAAGAAAGGCTGAGGAACCGAAGGGAACACAGGACAGTGAAAGGTGGGACGGAGGAGGGTTGAAACCAAGAGCATTGCTTGATAGTCTCTTAAAGAGGCATTAGGTTGTTTGTAACTCCATTTTCTCACCTTGCCAGTAAGATGAACAATATTGGGTGATGGACACTTTCACACAAAAAATCAGAACATTAGAGATTTATTTTTAGGAGAACTTGAACCAAAGACTCAAGGATTCAGACACAGTGCTTAGCTGGTATTGCAGACCTGAAAAGAGAGTGGGAAGTCTTTAAAAGACTGTGGACTAAAGGCTAGTCTCAAAGACCCTTCCCTCACGCTACTCTTAGAAACTTCGCAGAAAGACATAAACCCCACAAGTAGTATTGTGGAGGATTCTTTTCTCAGACTGAAAAGTCCAAGAGAAAGATTTACTGACACGGAATATGTAGTGATACAGCTCGGCCATATCACCCTACAACAGAGTCTGCATGTTGACAAGCCTGTATAATTTTACCAAGCTTCAAATCAGCTTTTGGGGCCCAAGGATATCCAGACATCTGAGAATAGCATCTAATATGAAAAACAGAAATGAAACGAACAAACAAACAAAAAACATAAAAACTCAGAAACAAGGAGACAACAAAAATTATACAAGACTTCAAAAAACAATAGTTTCAAGACAGCAAGAGAAGGTAATGCAGACCTAAAATAAGAACAGGAGTGTATATGACTAGGAGGCACATTCAAAGAGCCGTAAGGAACCATTACATATTAATAATTGGCTGCATTAATAGAAGGATTAGAAAATGATGTTGAACCAGACTCGCATTGAGAGCAATGAATGTTTGGGTTGCTTACATTATTTAAAATATTTTTCTGCCCCTCTCTCTCATATTGAATAATACACACTGCAATTTAAACACGCAAGTAAAACATGCATATGATATTAATACACTATATAAATTTTTAAAAATTCAAAGTATCAAACTCTCTCATAGCAGCATACAGGTCATCACTAATGCAGAGTGGTATCGTGTTCTTTTTTATTTTCCAATTATTTGAAATTCTACTTGCAAATAATAATAAAAATAAAAGGGAACTCCTTTAATATATGCAAGCTAATTTAAGGATATAATTCTGAAACCTATTAATCCAAAGTCCTTTATTGCACATATATACTTCTTGCCCTTTTATTGTCCAAAGTCATTCTCATCTCAAGAATTTGAGATGGAACTCCAGCTTGTCAGTGAACTCTGGCATTGGGTTGGACAACAGTTCTTACTATACAGATGGCAAACTGTTAGCATGTGAAAGACAAATGAAAATGAATATCAAAAGTGACAGAAATCAAATATTCACCTGGGCGACTATTACACACCTACTCTTTCTCTAATTATGCAACTTTGGAGTAGCACAAAGACAGACAGGCTCTCTGTGAAAGGTGGATTTTTAGAATAGCATTTTAACCTTGGGAGATAACTTATGTCTTATCTTCTGTACCCTGGAGATTTTGAGGCCAATTTACCTATTCTGTAAGCCACTTTTCTTCACCCATTTAATTTTTCAGAGCATTCAATTAAAAGAAAACTAAATAGTCTTACACACACACACACACACACACACACACACACACACATATTAGTAATAATTAACTTTATTTTTTGAAAAGTTTTAGATTTACAGAAAAATTACACCAAAAGTACAAGGAATTCCCATGTAGATTTTTAAAAGGTGCACTGTGCAAACAAAACAAACAAACAAAAAATGAGTAGGTCAAGTCTATTTCCAGAATACAGAGAAGTAATGTGGTGAATAAGTGGAGGATGTGATATCTAATACAATAACTTGAAGGGTCATCACTTGATTGGTTCTTCCCTAAAATATCTACACTAATGTCTGCTATTCCATCATTACAGATTCATTACTTGTGGACTTTATTTTTAAATCTCTTAGAATCACCTTTTACAGTATAAATGACCCTATAATAGAGTTTCCCTCTAAGCTAACATCATTATTATAAGACAAACCTTTACTAACTGAGAAATAGTAAATTACTGTGGAAGCAAGACGGGGATATGGGGAGTTTGCTGAGAGAACCATTAGGAGGGGATCAAACTAAAATAATTGTGCTTTATTATTTTATTTACAATTTTACAAAGAGCTAGTTCTTTTCCTCTCATCCTGAAACAACCAAATAAAATTACCCTTTTGTCACAACTTTTTTTTCTTTTATTTCTCCTTTGTCTTCCACACTCTAAACACCCAGCAGTTTGTGGGATGATGATTTTTACCTGAGCACTCAAAAGAAATCCAGTTACTCTTGGACCTACCATTGTCTAATTTGAAAGGAGAACAAATTAGCAAAGACAAAATGCTAATTCTCGAGGAAAATATTATTTGGTAAGCATTTTTTTTAATTTTAGAATTTCTGAATCCCTAGAATTATTTAGGCTTTCCTGAAATGTTAAAAACAAAAAGTCAGAATTTCATCATAACTCAAAAAATGGTTTTGACCTTGACTAAATTTTTACAATTTATTGTTCATAGGGAAACTTGTGAATCAAACATTAAAACAGCCAGAAAAGTCCAAATGCAATTTTACTTCAAAATACAGGCTTATAATCCCTTATCCAAAACCCTTTGGATCAGATCTGTTTCAAATTCAGATTTCTACTTCGATCTTAAAAAGAGATTTAAGGTGCATATACTAGAGATTACATGACTCCCAGGAAGGCCTGGGGCAGCCCTTGACAAAACAAAACAAAACAAAAAACAAACAAAACATCAATTGTAACAAATGTTACATGCCAATGCAAGGTGTTAATAATAGGGTGGTTATGGGAATCCTGTATTTCATGAATGATTATTCTATAAACCCACGACTTTTTAGTAAAGAAAATACAACTACGCCTTAATATTACTTCAGAAAAAGTATGGAATGCTACAATAGGAAGGTTAAATAAAAACTGTGAAGCCTCGCCCATCTGCTAAGATCAGGTGTGGCTACTTAAAGAGTCATGTCAGGTTTACCTCCAAATGATTGATTGAACTAAAAATCAGAAAATAGACTTGCAGTGTGATTTGGACTTCAAAATTGCAGAAAACGGATGGTAGGCCCATATTTTTATTGCTGCTATGTAATTAGAGGATATGTAAAAGTGAAAAAAAAACACCCACTTAACTAATATGTGAATTAATAATCTTACTTCGCAAAACCGTTCTGGGGAGAGGAAGGAGCAAGTCAATGAAATCATTAATAATGATTTGAGAAGGTCATTATTCAAAAGACGTTAATTATAGCAATCTTAAGAAAGCTATGTGACTTCTTTGACTTAGAATGACCATTAAATGTAAATTTCAACTACATAAATTTGACTTTTGCTGTACTGATATTATGTAAAATGTAAACACAGGGAAACTAAATGACCACCCTCTGTGAAGAATAAAGTGTATTTAAGAAGAAAATGTATGATTATTCACCAAAGTAATTGATTTGTAACAAGAAAAATAGCTTAATGGTCAGATCACCAAAAGGGAGGTATCAAATAGAGCATAATTTTATAGATAATGAGATGCTAGACTTACTTTTCTATGTTATAGAGCCTGTTGCCACCAGATCAAATCGGTAAAGACAAAAACAAAACCAAAGAAAACACACAAGAGTTTGGGGACCAGATAGTGCTTTTTCTGTTTCAAATGTAGATTAATTCCTGTGTGAAAAACAAAGCAAAAAATACTAATTTTGTGTGAATAAAATTAGCAAATTCTAATACAAAATAATCGTTAAGAAGCAGCTGACTTGGTAATCCCAGACGACCAAATTTCATCCAAAAGAAGACAATTTTAAAAAAGCATTTTAAAATAATTTCAAACAATAAGTTATAGACAGAATATCTGCTGAGATTGATTGGCCTTTCAAATTCTGAACTCAAAAGTGGAGGAAGCTTACCAGGCTTACACACCAACAGATCTGTTGTGTTCATTAAGAGAAGAGTTAAGTTTTCAGAGTTGTCATTTCACAGAGGCACGAATCATGTAAAAACAGAAAAATGAAAATTTAAAGCAATAAGTGAGCTCCCGTGAGTTTAGAGGCTTGAATTAAAATTGGCTTTGACCCAATACCGTGACTTCCACTCCGTTTTTAAACTATTTTTAACTCTGTTATAAAATACAGTGCACTGAGAAGCAATGTTGCAAGCAAGGGTCCGCTTAAAATACTAAAAGAAGTGCTAGACATACCATCTGGAAAATCCAAGGGGCAAAATGAAAAGGAAAAAGCAGAAGAATGGAAAGCATATATATAGACCTGTAGGTATTAGGGATACAACAGGTATCCAGGGTAAGCGAGTATAATTAATGCCTTTGTTTATTTATCTTCTAATAAAGAAAGACAAGGTGTTAATCATAAATTCAAAGGAAAGCCAGACAAAAAAGTAGAGGAATAGCACATGCACACCCAGACAACACTGCATGTTGCTTGACTTTACAGAGGATACTAATTGGCAAAGACATTTTCATTACTGCCCTAAATTCTCATGCTTCTAGGATCTGCATGTTCTAGAATGGTTTGCAAATTATTTAAATAATTTTTACCTGTAATTTTCAGGTGCTGTCACTCATAGAAAGGAAAAGCAAAATAGTGTCATTTGATAAAATTTACAGCTCATTGTCACTTGACATATTTGTAATCATCTTGAATGTGCAATTCTCAATAGGCTATCAGATGCAACCCTCCAAAAGGGCATCTTATTCTTTTTCGATTTCACTTTACTTTTTGGGTTAGGTAAATTTCCAAGCAAATAACAAGGCTTTGCACCATGACCTGAAGGTTAAAAGCTCCATGTTTGAAACAAGAGTAGTCTTCTGACTCCTGGGTAAACAACTATCACAGTTTCTTAGATTTCAACATGTGGTAAAAACCCAGATGGTTAGCCCGACCTTTCCCAAGCCTTTCCAATTTTCATAAGTACTTTACTGTGTTAGGACTTGGGTCATATGAAGGCATTGTTGCCATTTTAGAATTCAAATATGACTAACTAGAATGATTCCTGTGTTACACTAAATAATTCAGATGTACCATAAACCAGACAAAATATGAAATACTAAAAGGTGAAAATCAGTGTTAAGACCACTATAGCCACAGTCAGATTTTTATGCAATTTTGCATATATAGGCCTAAAATTATATATAAGTATATAAACATATATATATACAATATACATACATATATATTTCACCCCCAAAATTATAAATATTAAGGTAAAATATTAGATTTTTATAACACTTTCAAATTTGTATTTGTTAAATGTGGGTGGACATCACAATCCCAAAATCCTCAAGATTGGGGAATGAACAATGGACTAAAGTAGACTTATTATTATTCTAGCAATGGAAGAACTCTTAGCATTGATATAAAGACAGTGGCCACCAGAGGTTCTGAAGGATGGGAGATGGAAAAATAGGTGTAATATGGCGGCATTTTTAGGACATTAGAGTGGTCCTGTATGACATTGCAGTGATGCATACAGGCCATTGTATATTTTGTCATAACCTACAAAATTGTGCAGGACAGTGTAAACTTTAATGTAAACAGTAATCCATAGTTAATAGAAATGCTTCAATATGAGTTCATCAATTGCAACAAATGTACCACAGTAATGAAGGATGTTGCTAATGTGGAAAAGTGTGGGAAGGGGAGATCGGGGGCATAAGGGAACCCCTTATATTTTTTATGTAACATTTATGTAATCTAAAGCTTCTTTAAAAATAAAAAAAAATTAATTAAAAAAGGGATGGGGTTGACAATACAAAACTGGTTTCCCTATGTTGCTTTTCAAACAAGGACAATTCTAAACAATCATTGTGTTTGAGAGCTGCAAGAGGACATTTTGTTCTTTAAAACCCTAGATAGATGTTATAAAGAAGAAATGAGAACAAGAGTTAAGTACATTAAAAGGCTTGATGTTCAGGTCAATTCGATTAATATTTGTTGAAGAAGCCTCTAAAAAGGGTAAAGCCTGCAGCTGCTGCTCTGGGGATAAAGATGAGTAAACTGCCCTTAAGGGGCTTATAACTTAGAAGATGAAAATAATCTTGAGATGTACAATAGAAATTAGCAGGTGCTTAGTGGTATCCTCCCATTTGGGAGAAAAGATGCATGGAGAGTGACTTACAATTACATTGGGCTTTCACATACAACTACCCCCTTCCAACGATATTGTTAGATAGATACTATTGGTATCCCCATTTTACACAGCAGAAACCCGAACCTTGTGAAAGTTATATAATTAACACAATGTCATCCTGACACTAAGTGAAAAAATTGGATTTGAGCTCAGGATTTCTGAACCCTCAAAGCATGATCTTTCCACTACATTATGATGCCTTTCCTAAAAAGGAAAAGAAAGAGTGTTGGGATGCTCCAAATAATTTCAGAGTAAAATCAAGGGGAAAGAATTTTAATTAAATGTGCTTTACATAGCTAGAATTGAACTTAAGCTCTTTCTCCTAAAATCTGGGCTTCTTCAATACTGCTACTCAAAGTGTGGTCGGCAAAACAGCTATTCAGTATCGCCTGGAAGTTCGTTAGAAATGTAAATTCTTGGTTCACCTCCTAACCAAAATTTGAGTGTGGAATGGTGGGTGATAGATTCTGTTTTAAGAAGCACTCCAGGTGATTCTTGTGCTCTGCCCTGCGTTTTCTTTCACTCAGTGGTGGTCGTCATCATCATCATCCAATTACGTAAAGTAGAAAACCAAGAGTCTTTCTGGAGTCTTCTTTCTACTTCACTCCCTATAACTCTTCAATCATCAGTTGATGCCTATTTTCTAACAAAATATTTCTCAAATCTTTCCTTTCTCCTCCATCTCCACTGCCACACTGTAGGCAAAGTCCTTCATCTGGTTGAGGTCTTCCAACATCTGCGATCCCCTCCCTCCCACCTCACTTCCTCTAAGCCATTCTCCACACAGTAAACGGAATGATATCTTAACAACACAAGCACCATGGAACTCAACCCAAAAGTCTTTGCTGGCTTCTTGTTACTCTTAGGATGAAGACGAAATGCTTTAACATGGTCTTCATCCATGAAGGCACTGATGATCTGGCTGCTTTCCATGTCCATGCTCCACACATCATTTCCTCTCAGTCACAATAGAATGGCTGATTCTGCAATGAGGTAAGTCATTGTCAAAAGCATAAACTTAACAGTGAGGCTGGATGTCTGCTGCTATAACCACAAAGAAATAGAAACTACAAATGTCAAATCTTGATATGATAAAGGTGACATGCTATATAGAAAAGGGAACATGATCAGAATCTATGAAAATCATATTTACCATTTAGTAGCTGTGTGATCTTGAAAAAATCAGTTCATGTCTCTGAGCCTTGGTTTTCTCGTTTATAGACTATCAGTAATTCTGATTGTCCTGATTGCCATGCAGAGTTTTCTAAAGATGAAGTAAGATTTCAGAAAGCACATTAAAAACTGTAAAGTGCTTTGTAAACTGAGCTTCAATTTCCTTCCCTGTAAAAAGCAAAGAATAGCTTCGCACTTTGTTATGAAAAGTAGATGTAATATATGTAAAACACCTTGCATATTTTTGGTACTTGATGAAATCCCTATTGTTATTGCTGCTTTTGCTGCTGCTTTGTTATAGACAAGTAACATGGCTACTTTGCTGGATGAAAACTGAGATTCTTAAACATCTGGGATGAAGAAATACAGTTAACACACTAACTACTGTTTTGTTTTGCTTTTTGTTTTGTTTTTGCCAAGCTCCCATCTATGTGCATCCACTGATTTACATGGGACATAAGAGTTCTTCTTATGGAAAGAATTATGTACAGTTATACCTACCTGGAGTCATGGGTGAGGACTGGGTGGCACAGTAGCAGATGTTAAGGGCTCATTGCCAACTTATAATTGAATAGAGTTGATGACAGAGTCTGAAGGCCAGAGGTTTGTAATCATTCTGGGGACAGTGGAGTGTCTGCTTCCTGAAAACCTCTGGGCCAAACACTTCAACTTCATGTTTCCAATAAATTAAATGGTGTGTTAGGTCCTATAATAATTAGGTCATGGGGTTTCCCTAGAAGAGGCTAATACAAAGAGGAGACAACCATTGCCCTTTTCATATGAAAGCAGATGCCAGGTAGCATCAAGTCTCTCAAATAGCAAAGGAATAGGCAACACAGCTATCAGCGGTTTCTCAGCAATAAAGCAGGCTTGCAATCCTGATGGACTTGATTCATTCACTGAGATCAACTAAATACACTGGGAAAATGTTTTAAAAAATACCTTTTATACTTTATCATTAAAGTGGCAAGTAAGAAATATTCAGAAACTAAGAACAAAATAAAAGTGGGAACCCATATTTCTGTAACAGTCCTTCTTTTGATTCTATGAATCTAATGATATTGAGTTTGAGTTTTTATGGCTTCATGGGGGACAGAGAACAGGAAACAAAGCCCAAAGGTTGCCCAAATTTGGAACACCAGGAAGTACTTATTGTGAAAGTTATAATCTCAAATGCTGGAATAGGAAAAGGAAAAAAAGTTGGGAATCTCTGAGCTATACTTCTAAATTAATTAGAGTAAAAAAACAGAAAGACAATAATACAATAAAAATGGAAATACAAAACAATAAAGGAAAAGAGTTAAAAATAAGAGAAATATTAATTAAACTAAATAAATCTAAAATAGAGATTATCAAGAGTTCAAACTTTTTTCAAAAGCTAAAAAATGAAAAAAAATTAAGAAACTTCTTTTATTGATTATGAAAAAAAGATGACACATAAATAATATTAGAAGTGGAAGCATGTAAAAAAGATCTAAAGACATTGACAAAATAAATAATTTTGAATAATTTTATGCCAATAAATTTGAAAATTTAGTTGAAATGGTCAAACTTCCAGAAAAATATTAATTCCCAAAATTGACTCGAGTAAAAACAGAAAACTGGAATAGTCCTATAACAACTTAAAAGGTCGAATAATCAAATGTCCTCCCACAAAAAAGCTCCAGACTTTAAACATTTTAACAGGCTAATTCCACTCAACTTGCAAGTAGTAAATAATTTCAATCTTATCATAAATATTGCAGAATTTAGACAAAGAGGGAATTCTCTTGTCATTTTACAAAGTTAGCATACACTTGATTAAAACAAAAATAAAAAACACCCAAACAAGTGAAGTATGGGAAGATCCAATCTTGCTAAGGAAAATGGATAATAAATTTGAAATAAATTATCATAAAAAATCCAGTAATATATATGTATGTATGTAAAGTATCACAAACAAAAATCAAGTTGGACTTTTCCTAGGAGTGCAACCTTGTTTAAGCATTTAAAAAACAAATAATTATTTAAAGTATAAAACCATGTTAACTATTTAAAGTATACAAATCATATGATCATCGCAATTAATGGAGAAAATTCATTTGATAAAACTCAATGTCTAATCATCCTTTAAAAAAAGCAAAACTACCAGTAACAAAAACCTCTTTGCAGAGTGTTTTAGTCTGCTAAGCTGCTCAAAGCAGTTACCATAAAATGGGAATATATTTTAGCAATGGGAATATACTGGCTTACAAGCTTACAGTTTTGAGGCTGAGAAAAATTTCCGAATCAAGGCATCATAAAGGTGATGCTTTCTTCTCAAAGACTGGCTACCAACAATCCTGAGCTCCTCTGCCAAATGGCAAAACACATGGTGGCATCTGGTCTCCCTTCTCTTCCAGGTTTCATTTCTTTCAGCTTCCTACTTCCATGGCTTTCTCTCTCTCTCCCTCTCTCTATTCATCCCATTTGTAAAGGACTCCAGTAAGAGAGTTAAAACCCATCCTGAGCCACACCTTAATTGAAGTAACCTAATCAAAAGGCCCAACTTACAATAGGTTCATAACACATTAGCTTTAAGAACATGATTTTCTGGGGTACATACAGCTTAAAACTGCCACGCAGAGTAAACAAGGTCAATCAATTGCATGCACTTTTTATGTTTTGCTTTTCCTGAAACTTCACTAAAATAAGCAGAAAGCAATATTTTTTAAAAAGCGTAAACATAAAACGCCAGGGAGAATAGGAGTGGAGACAACAGTTGGGTGACAATTTGTCCCAATTTTCCTGGGACTGTTGAAGTTTATGCATCTAGTCCTAGCATAATTACTAATAGCCTCCCATTTCCCAGTCAATTGAACCCTAGTTTGGGTGATAAATTATAAGATCCTATCTCAGCAAAGCAAAACTGTGTTAGTTGGAAGGTATTTTTATAAGATAAATAAATGAAGAAGAAAGTTATTTGGGTAAACTAAAGTCCAAGTAGTAAGTAGAAATGAAAGAGGAAAACCAATCTAATCTACACTGCCTAGGCTCCATATGTGTTTACTTAAATGTCACCTTCCTGAAGAGACCCATTCTGACCACCCAATTATCCAGACTGCACACTCTTAATCCCCATTATCCTGCTGTCCTTTGTTTCCATAAAACACATGTCCTTCTATTCTATTATCTAATTTATTTTTAAAAATATGTTTATAATTTGTGATTTGTCTCCTATTTTTTTTAATAACATGAGTTCTAAGAGACCTGCATTCTTTGTTTTGATCACTGTTGAATCCCAATTCATGGAATGATGTCTAATATTTAGTGTATTGGTCATCCAAAAGGGGTGCTGATGCCAAAGTACCAGAACTCTGTTGGCTTTTATAAAGCGTATTTATTTGGGGTAGAAACTTACAGTCACAATGCCCTAAAGAGTCCAACTAAAGGTATCACAAAAAGTACTTTCTCACCCAAAGTCATTGGCCATGTGTTGAAGCAAGATGGTGGGCAATGTCTACAAGGGTTCAACCTTCCTTCTTCCTCTTAAGGCTTCATGGGTCCAGTTTCTTCCAATCTCAGCTGTAGGCTGGCATAAGGCTCACCTCTCTCACTGGGGCTCATTTATTTCTGGGCTTAGCTTTCCTGGTCTCTTCTCAAGGTCAGCGGTAGACTGTTAGACTCATCTCTCTTCCCAGGGCCTCTGCCATGTCTGATGAGCTGTCTCTCTTCCTCTGTGTTCTTCTCCATGTGTATCTACTTTTGTGTGAAAGTCTGTTTTATCAGCCCACCGAGGGGACTGGGACTCAATGCTGAGTTGCACTCTAATGATGTGGTTGAATCAAAGCCCTAATCTTAACATAATTTAATCAGATGTCTCAGCTGAATCTAATACAATTGAAGGGTTATCATGCCCAGAGGAACAGACCAGTTTACAAACATAATCTGTATCTCTTTCTGGACTTCATAAATAATACCAAACTGCCACACTTAGTAACTGATCAATAAATATATGTTTTTAATGAATGAAATCTGGATATGAAACAGGCTGAAAGTTTCTATTCTCCCCACACCCCCATATCTCTCCCTAATATTGCCCCTCTTCAACTCTGGCAAAGACTGGAAATTAATTTTCTGAAGAGAGTCAAACAGAGCCTATTTCATGTATTAGGTCTCTACTGCTGCAGTACATTGTGTCAAAAATTTAGCAGCTTAAAACAGCACAATTTTGTTATCTCACAGTTTCTTGTAGGACACGAGTCTGGGCATTGTTTAGCTAGGTCACAGCTCACATCTAAGGCTGAGGATCCTCTTTCACGCTTATTCAGATTGTTAGTGTAATTCAGTTCCTTATGGTTATAGCCGAGATTCCACTTTCTTGCTGCCTGTCAGCCAGGGCTCACTCTCCCAGAGGCTGCCTCCAGGCCCTAGCCATGGCTCTCTCACACATGGCAGCTTGCTTTTTCAAGGCCAGCAGAAGCTTTCTGTAGTCTGTTATCCCATCATAATCACGAGTCCCACCCACACTCAAGAAGGGGAAAATATATAGGGTAAGTACACTGGTGGGGCAGCAATCAAGAGAGCCATCTTAGAATTCTGCCTACTATCATCACATTATGATCCCCACCCCCCTTTTTTTTGTAGGAGAGTTTCTATTTTATTTTATTTTTAAATATTTTAAAAGATGCTTAGATTACATAAATGTTACACAAAAATTACAGGGATTCCCATGTTCCCCACCTCCCACACTTCCTACAACCTCCCACATAAACATCTTTCATTAGTGTGGCACATCACCTGCAATGGATATACACATCCTGGGACTTTGCCACTAAGCATGGACCATAGTTCACATTGTAGACCACACTGTCTCTCACACAGTTCTGCATATTATATGCTGATATAAAAAGGCCTATATCTGTCATTGTAACGTCACTCAGGATAATTCCCTAGTCCCGAAAAAGCCCCTGTATTACAACTGCTTTTCCCTCTCCCTGCCCCGAAAGTGTTCAGTGGCCACTGGCTCCACATCAATGTTGTAATTTCTTCCATTGCTTGAATCACAATATGTTTACAACAGAATACCAGTAAGTCCACTCTAGTCCATAGCTCTTCCCCCAATCCTGAGGAGTCTGGGATGGTGATGTCCACTCCACCTCCAAGTGAGAGGGGGCTTATATCCCATGGATAAGATGGATGGGATTATCCTGCCTGCCCACTGCAGATCTCTCCATTCTCTGGGATGGCTGTTGTCCATCATTATCTCTTTGCCAGGTGTCTTGGGTGAGTCCATTGAGCTGTAGAGTAGGAGTTGCAGCTCCACCAAGATTCCAGGCACAGCTGGCACATGGGCAGACCAAAGGCTCCAATCTCTGGAAGTACACCTACAGACTCCAGCACCACATATAGGTTTGAATAGAAGGGACTGATGGATCATGTGCAGGAAGGACTTATTTGAGTCCAACTCTGTCACTCTCAGGAGCACAGATTCCAAAGTAGGGCCCACTGGTAAGGCATCAATCTCTGGAGCTATCCCCTCTTATATAGGACCTGGGTGTCTCCAGAGCCCTCAGGAGCCCCTCTTTGTGGGGTGATATCCACTTTGGTGTTCTATGAGATTCTACTGAGGTGTGTGTAAGTGTTACCGCTGGGATGACCTCCCGACTCTCTCTGAAGTCTCTTAGCCATATGAACTCATTTGTCTTTACCTTTTCCCCCTTTTATTCAAGGTCTTTTTCCAGTCTTATTGCCAGTTGACACTTGGTATTAATTCCTCATTGCCAGGGAGGCTCATCCCCGGGAGTCATGTCCCACACTGGAGGGAAGGTATTGCATTCTTATGTTGAGATTGGCTTAGAGAGAGGCCACATTTGAGCAACAAGGAGGCTCTCAGGAGGCAACCCTTAGGCACCCTATAACAATAGGTTAAGTTTCAATTTCAAGAGCAAAGACTCATAAGGCTAGTCATCAATAACAAGAACCCTTCAGTGGGCCATCCTCCTTAGCCATACACTGTCCCTGCACCTGGGGGACTGTTGCTGCTCCCTTGGAGAACGTGGCAGGGCTCTCCAGGCTGGAAATTCAGTATTCTCTCATTTATTGAGTGATTCTCCACCCACTGTGACTATGCCCCACCCCTTGATCATGTGAACAATTTTATATATCTTTTATGTATATTCATGTGAATTTCCTCCCATGAAACCCCATCCCTGATACCCCCTACCAATGATCCTCTCCTGCCCCCGTTGTAACCCTTCTGTGATCCAAACCTTCCTTAAAGTTGAAGCCCATCTAATAGCCAAATACAATTAATAGGAAAATGAAATAATAATGATAAGTTTAAATGTAAGAGATAAAATACATGGAAACTTAAAAAAAACACTAAAAATAAAATTAAAGGATTGGGATATTCAAAAAAATGGGAAAAAAAAATTAAAAAAATTTTTTTTGACATTTTTCTTTTTATCACTGCATTATCAGGTGTCCAGTCTGTACCGTCACACCTTCCCCTCTCACTCCCCAGTGTCTCCTAAATTTCATGTAATTTTCAAAGAAGTTTTAGGTCACAGCAAAGTCACACATAGAATACTAGAGAGTCTCATATACCCAACCTCCTTCCCCTTTCCTCACTCCATATTAAAATCTTTTTGTATGTGGATAGTAGCATTGCTATGACTGTTATACAGATAGTGAAACATAGCTACTAAACATTGTCAATGGTTTACAGTATAGTTTACATTTTAGACGGTACAATTTAATAATTTTTGATGATATTTACCATGTTCTGTGTCCATCATTGTAAGGTAATGAAAAACATTTCCCCTGACCACTAAATATCTCCTGTTTGAGCTATTCTGTTCCTCCCTCCCCATCTCCCTGGGGCACCTGACAACCCCTGTCTTGATTCATTGGATGACAAGATTCATAGCTACATGCAACAAGAGGACATGCTAATTGTCCTCCCTTATTAGGATTCACCCTTGCTCATAAGAGATGCCCACCTGTCTGTTTCTGGGTGAATTGGTCCTCCCAAAGATGGGAGTCCATCTCCTTCCCACTCATCGCGTGAGTCTCCACCCACCGACATAACACATTATGACAGGATGAACACTCACACACTCCCCAGAATCCTGCTCCAGATGCACCCCGTCCTGAATGCGCCCCCAACCAACACCCTAAACCAGTGACACTCCCTTGTCTTATTGCCATAAAAGCATCCCCACCCCTGCTCTTTCAACCTTATACCCACAAATCCCGTGTTCACCTGGTCCCTCTCCCATCTCTCCCCCCAGTATTGTATATTTATTAAGGTTTGTATGCTTTTGAACTTTATAAAAAGGGAATCAGTACTAGTGTACAAAAACATTACTGATTTTTGTGTGTTGATCTTGTATCCTGCCACTTTGCTTCGCAAAAATCAGTAATGTTTTTGTACACTAGTACTGATTCCCTTTTTATAAAGTTCAAAAGCATACAAACCTTAATAAATATACATTAAGAATACAAATATATGTGACAAGAGCATAAAGAAAACCCAAATAAATGATAAAAACTAAGTTCACAACAGCATGCTGTATGTTAGCAATTCATTTCTGAGGGGTAAAGAAGGAGGGTGGAATGGGAAAGGGTTCTTGGAGGACTCCAGAAGTAATTGTCATATTCTTAAACTGGTGGTTTAAGGATGCTCATTGAAGCCAATTTTTCATACTTTACATGCTTTACAAATATTATTTTGACTCTATGTAGTATATAATTGGAATATTTGTAAAATTAAGGGGTTCTGTCAGCAGAGTGGTGGGACAAGGAAAAGGCTATATTTCCCTGAGATGAAACTCATCCTGTTTTGTATTAGACATCATTTAAAGGATTCCAAAAATACCTGATAATAGAGGCAAGGTGGAAGGGTGCCTTTCTGGGGGGAGAAAGCTATTGGCTGGTAAAATCTGAGCTTTTATGATTCATATAAATGTGGCCAGTTTTGTGCTCAAAGACTGGTATAATCAAGGGACCACTGGGTGATATACATTAATCTAATCACCCGCCCTTCCTATTCAGCCCATTGGTGAGGGAGGGATTCCCATACCAGGTTTATGGGTATGGTCAAACACATGACACCTGGCACTGGCAGATGAAAGATATAGCAGTTTACTAATCCACACACTCATAGCCTGGGAGAGGAGGACCCCACACCACACAGGGACACATGGGGGCTGCCCTTGGGAACAGTGTGAACAAACAGGGTCTGTGGGAGGTAGGGTTTGTAGTATCAGGAGTGTGGTGTGCTCCATTTCCCATAGGAGAATATAATTAACTTGATTGAATAATTCCTTGGGCTGGCAAGAAAATGAAACCCTTATTTAGCAATAAGCAGGAACTGTGCCTGGTCCTTCAGATAAGCAGTGTTCTTTAGCTAGATGACCTTATCCACTGGAGCAGAGTTGGGAAGGGAACTTGCTATTTGGTTACTTGAGGGCTTCCTGATTTCACCAGCTGCTAAGGCAGCGTATAATATTGGGCAGTAATTTTTGGCGTTAAACCATATACATGAAAAAGAATTATTGCTACCTATGAATATTACTTCTGAGAAAGCAATCATCTTGAAATCCACAAATTTTCTAAGCTTACTTTAACCAATGGCTTAAACTTCCTGATTCATTTAATCACTCATTCAGTAAATATCTAATGAGTGCTTAGTCTGTGCAATATACTGTGCTAGGTACTAGGAAAAGAAAAAATTATTACAAACATTATTATTGTGAAGTTCACATTCAAAAAGGGTAGAAGGACATTAACTAACAGATTATTTAATTAATTTTGATTAATATTACTATAAATGCCATGAAGGAGGCCAACTGACATGAGATCAGGAAGCTAATTTCTTATGGGAGGACATGGAAGTAATTTTTGAGACAGTGACAATTGAGCCAAGAATCCATAGAGGGTGCCAGTAGAGAGCTGAGGTGCTTTCCATGTAGAAGAACCAGCATGCCCTAATGCTAGAGACAGGATGGAGGACAGCATATTCTATGAACTGAAATCTGGTCAAGTGAATAGTAGAAAGTAGGTAGAAATGGAGGTAGAAGCAGTCAGACTGCAATAACCATTAGGGCCTTATTAAGGATTTTGGTCATTATATAAAAGCAAAGAGAAGTCTCTGAATATTTTTCAATAAAGGGGCAACACTCAGATTTTCTTTTACTGAGATCATTCTGGCTTTATTGTAGAGATTGGACTGGAGGGAACAAAGAAGATATATGTATGGAGACCAATTAGGAGGCTATTTCAGAGGTCAAGGTTATAGATGATTATTTCTCTGCCTAGAATGGTGGAAGTTTAGAAGGAAAGTAGTGGATGAATAGGGAGGTATCAAGGACGTTAAATTAACAGAATGCAAAGATTGGGTAGATATAGGAATAGAGAGGTGTCAAAGGTACCTGCTAAATTTTTAGCTTTCTCAAGTGTGAGGAATGTGGTAATATTTATTGAGACTGGTATTGCTGCAGAAAGAGAGCTTGTTCAAGAGGGAAGATGATGAGTTCAGTTTCAGATCTGGCTTTGAAGCAACTCTGAGACACCTAAAAAGAGATGTTGAATAGGTAGTTAGAAAATGAATGATAGAGTTCGAATACGCCAACATTTAAAGATCTGGTAGAGAAGGCTGAACAAACAAAAGCCATTGATAAAGAGTGGCTATCTAATACTCAATAATTGATTTGTGTTTCATCTACTCCTCTTCAGGTAAAGATTAAGTACAAAAAATGAGTAAGAAATGGACAGAACATGACCACGAGATAGACAGAAGATGGACTCCATCTGGTAGAGATATTAAGTAAAAAACTAAGAGATAGACTAAGAGAATAAAGATGAGAAGCAAAGAGGCTCAAATAAGCCACAACAGGACAGTGAGCTCTTAAATAACCAGTCTAGCAAGACACTTAAATTCTCCTTATGTTCTAATTTGTTAAATGGGGCTAGTAATTCTGACCTGCCTCAAGGAGATGAACTGCAAATTAATTTACCATTTGAAATCATTGGGCTAGCACAAGTGATAACTTACCATTTTTATTATTGTTAGTAATATCCAAAGTCTCATGCCAAGAGAATCTGAAGCATCCAGAAGAGGAAAGAAAAAAAGTGTAATTTTAGACATTGTATCTGGTGTCTAGGATTGTGAGGAAAAGAATGATCACTCATGGCCTTTAAAGTAGCAGTTGCAAATAACAGATAATCCCTTAATGTAGGTGACATTAAGCACCCTTAGCTCTCTTCCTTGAACAGGTAGCCTCTGGCTTACATAAAGTAGAATTTTGTGTGATGTTTACATTAAAATTTTTTAGAGTATAGAATCCTGGCCCTAGTGGGTTCTCTGTTTCTGTGGGAAAATCCTTGTAACTCCAATTACCAATCCCTTGGGCTTTCTAGCTCTCACAGAAAACTTACATTCAGTGATACCAATAAAGACAATGTTCCTGGAAAAGATCACCAATGACATCCTAATTGCCAAGACTAATATAGGCCTTTCAGGTCTTATCTTACTTGAACTCTTTACAACATTTAAAACTTCTTACCTCTTTCATCTTTCTGATACCCTTTCTTCTCTCAAATTCTGTGATGATACAATCTTATTCTCTGGTGACCTCTCTGACCATTTCTTTCAGTCTCTTGTGGGAAACCTGTTCTCTTCCCACCTCTGTCTGAAGGTTTAGTCCTTGACTTTTTTTTCTCACTATACACTATTGCCCAGGATGGCTAGCAGGAGAAACTGTAGCAGGAATAAGATGTGACAATAAACAGCAAAAAAGAACAGAGATAAAAGTTGATTCAAGTTTTCAAAAACCATAGTAGTGCACCACCTTTTGAATGAAGAGCCCTCAATGTACTAAAAGAATCTGAAGATCTGCAGCACATTATATGGTAATCAATGTTGATAATGATCATTTTGAGCCATCATGAAAAAGTTAGAACTTCCCCAGCATACTCTTCTTAGAAAGATTAGATTACATGTACTAGGCTTTCAAAGGATGGTCACATTTCTTTTTCAACTTTTCCGGTGGTCTGCTTGGTATCTCCATTTGGATATCTAATAGACATTATGTAATTAACTTATCAAAAAATGTACTTTTCATCTTCCCCCACAAATTTGCTATTTCCACGGTCCTTCCCAACTCCATTAATGGCAATTTCATTTTTCTTATTGCAGAAACCAAAGCTCCTGTCTTTCTCCTAAAGTCCATGTCAATAAGCTTTCAAAATATATCAAACAATGATCCCTTCTTTGCACACTAACTACAACTACCCTAGAAAAACCAAAATCATTTCTCATTTGTATTATTTCAAAAGCTTTGTAAAGTGTCCCCTTTTCACTGTCCCTCCATATAGTCTGCTCTTGACACAAATACCAGAGTGATCCCTTTTGGAACTTAAGTCAGATCACATTACAACTTCATTCAAAATGAAAGCCGAAGTTCTCATAACGGCCTACAAAGCCCTTCGTGATCTGCCTTCAATGTCCTTCTCTGATTTCATGTCCAAATATGCTCACCCAATTAATTCTAGCCACACTGACCTGCTGGGTATTTCTCTATCATGCCAGACACACCTCTATCTCACGGCTTTTGCATTTGCTGATTCCTCTACCTGGAATGAATACTCTTTTCCCTGATACACACACACACACACACACACACACACACACACACACACGGCCTTATTTGGACACCTGCACTGATCATCTAAATTAAAATTAAATTTCATCCTTTGCTAGCTCTTCTTCCCTCTGTCTTGTTTTATTGTCCCCAAATATCAAGCAATCAGCTTCCAAATAGATGATAGGACAAATCTTTTGTATTATGGGATTCCTCACCCACATCCTAAGTCACATAGCGTATGTGATGGATATAGAAGTGAGCTATAAGACTGCTGTCTTTCGTCTATCTTTCCATTGCCTCTGCTTACCTGCATAAACTAGAGCAAGTTTCTTAAACTCCTTAGCCTCGTTTCTCCATATATAAAGAGAGAGGCTCGGACTGTGTAGTCCCTAACATTTCTTCTGGCATGAAGTTAATGTTTATTCAAAAGGGAATATACCAGGAACAGAAGTAGAAGTTATCTCAGCAAATTTTGGCTCCCATAAAACCGACTGGGTTGTAAAATCTGGAATATGGTACCCACAAGGATGCCATAGGAAACTATCCACAGACAACTAGTTGGGTCCAGTCTAATCCACCTATCATTCAGAGAGGTCTGAACCAAGCCAGGGGTTCCTTATGCAATTCAGTGATGGCTGATCATTAACTTTTATTAGTCAGTGAACTTGCCTTGAGCCACATAATACACATTTTATCAGCTCATGTCCACAGGGATCGAAATCTAAGGTAAAGTTCCTGACAAAATAGTTCTGGCCTCCTTGTAACTAACATTTCCACTTCCTTCAAATGCATAGACAATCTGATTCTTTTCCTGGGTCTCTAGCTCTCCAAACCCAGATGTGTTGCTAGACAGGTAATGGTTTCAATAAGACAGGGCAAAAAAGAGGAGACACTTAACTTGTATTGAATGCTTACTAATGCTTGCTTGTATTGAATGCCAAATGCTCTCCACACATGGCAAATAACAAGTTATATCTGATTGGCAGTACTGTTGATCTTTCTTAGTTTTTATACTAATGGCTCTTTGTAGAAAATAAAACTGGTTGATTTTCTTCTTAGAGAGTTGGAATAATTTTTTTTTTTAAGACTGAGAATATACATTGTTAAAGAAGAACAGTTATATTTTAGGTGTCCAAGAACCATAATCCAATGTCCATGGAATGCCTTCTTTGTTTCTAGAAAAAGAAAATTGTTTTGGTATCCCCTAGGCTTCTTACAGCTAGAGGAGCCTTTATATCAACACACAGATACAAAAATTTATCATTAACAAACAATGATTCTCAAGAATTCTGGACTTTTTGGCTCATTAATTCAACAAACTTTTTTTTTTTTTTACTTTTTCCATGGGTCACACTGGTTAGATTATGAGGAACTAGTTGTGAGCAAAATCAAAGATATAGACCTGATGGGATGTATATTCTAGGATGGAGGAAGACATTAATCAATAATAACACAAATAATATTTAGCAGAATAAGGTATTCTCCCTTCCCAATAATTTCCCAGGATGCAGTGCCTACCTTCTCTCACTTCTTCCCCCCCTTACCACCTTCTGGCCTGCAGGCTTATATTATGTAGGATGGAAGAAGGTGAAGATGCCAGTGAGAAGGCTCTTGGCATAATAATACACCAGCAATGAACTGCCTTGGGTAGACCAGTAAATGTTGTTACTCTCACAGGTCTTTTAACTTGGGTTAGATTGACAAGAAACACTTTCCTCACTCTGTCCTTTGAATAAGAACTAACTCGAGTTTGTGAACTTCAAAGATATTCTGGGTACTGTTGGCACAAATAAATACTAATGTAGTTACATAACCAAATTATCTCAACTGTTCAATTCATTTACAAACTTAGACAGAGACCCTTATGAATCTATTCCTATGACAGTAGCCTTTTTTCAATGTTCTGTGTAAGTTGTGTAAACTGTGTTCTGTATAAACTGCTCCATTGAAGCAGCGGGGATAGAGACCAAGGGTATTAAAAGAAATTATCTATTGGAGTAAAAGCTGAAAATAATTTGTTACTGGTTAATAAATGCATCTGAATTCCTTGACATGTAATTTTAACCAAATCTAAGATAGTTTTTGTGCAGTGTAGGAAGGTCTGTGAGTGATGTGACATCTTTAATGAGAGGACCTAAGTCAAACTTAGATATAGCATTGTTTGCAATAGAAGGAGAAAAGCCTTTGATGGACACTTTCTTATGCTGAAATTTTGGGAGCTTGATTGAGTTCGTGGGAGTTGTGGCAGAGGAAAACTTTAGAACATGGATTATGGAGTCTTGTTCAATGAACAGCTTAGCTAGATTAAGGAAGGTTCAAGAGAACCCATGCTAGAAATGATGAAGAAGATGAAAGTCAAGGGAGAATTTGCATCTGTGCTTGTCTGACTGCAGAGTTTAGAGAAAATCTGCAGAAGAAGGAATGACATATTCTCAAATACCAAACAATACTTGACTATGAGACTATAAAATGACTTTCAACTCAGAGATGAGATTATGGGGAAAAAAAACAACCACAAACAAAAGTAGCTTAAACGTACAGGGCAGGTAAATTAGAAAGCCAGAGGAGCCAATTTTATGGCCAGGCTATACTTAGCAATCCCAGGCTTCTCAGGGGTCTGAAGTTTTTGGGGATCTTCCATGCTATTAATATCATTTCAGGTAACTATAGAAAATTGAGCACACTCATGAACAAAAACAAAATAGAGTAGCTATTCTGGGGTAGCATCTAAGAAAAAAGTTCCCAATTTCTTAGATTAGTGGAGCGGGGAGGATGTGTGGAGGAAGCTTCTGTTTAAGCTCATAGGTTCTTTTCAGCAATGGCTCCCTCACTTTAGTACAGGTAGGGTGTACATGTACTGACAGAATGCATCCAGCTCGGAAAAGACTCCCTAGTATACAAAAGATAAGGAAGTCCTGGAAGTGCTGTGGGAATGGAGTTGAGGCTCCAGGCTGGGTCTGATTGCCTCAAAACTGCTATGTGCATCTCCTATAGGAAATGATGCATGAAAATGTCAGGTCATCTTCTCCAAGTCGGACTGGGGGTATCAGGCAAAACAAAAAGCCTTAGAAAGGAAAGAAGGTTCTTGGTAAGCGATGCCAGAAATTGTGTTCTCAATCCCTAATAGTTTTTAATCATTCTATGAATATCTCCTGGTTTATGGTCCCCTACAAAATCTAATGAAGTAAAGTTAGTGCAGACTAAGTACAGAACATGAGCCAGAAGAGGAGTTTGTTTTGAAGTACCTGATTTGCTGTTACAGTCTGTTTATATTCCTGACATAGTGTGTCTGGACCCTGTGAGATTCGCAGTGCTATTTGAGATCATCTCCAAAATTTTTCAGATCTTAGTCAAATATTATCAGTCACAGGCTGAGGCCAGTAGTTGACCAAGTCTTGACTTATGCTTAATAGGTGTAAACTATCAGATCAAAGTCTAGAGGTTCTGGAAGCAGCCTCAAAATTGCCTGAGCCTCCAATCCCCCAAAGAAAAGACATAAGTATAGTATTAATATGGGTGCTTTCTTGGTGCCAGAAAGAAGATTACAAAGGAAGCCATCAGCTAAGATTAAGGAGCTAACCCTCAGTAAATGAAAATTGAGCTATTTAAAAAGGGATATAGTGCCAAATAAAGTAACAAGATCTGAAATTTGGGGGAGGGAGAGGGTTCTGGAGTGATTATTCTCTCAGATTAACAATTAAAGGGACCATATTTAGAAGTAATGGCAGCTTTTAAAATTTTTATTTACTTTAAATTTCAGGGTCATATGAATCCCTGATTTTGTGGTTAGCTAAGAAATCTATTAATATTAAGATGCCTGTGGAATTGCAGGGCATTGAATAAATAGACAAAGATGATCAAGAAATCATACCTCAAGTTTATTCTACTCTGGTAAGTACCTGTGCTCTGTATGGTTTTAATCTTATAAAATATGGTGGGATTTGCTTAATAATAGCCCAACAATGATATGTTTTGGTAAATGTTCTGTAAGTACTTAAAAATGTTTATTCTTTAGTTGTACATAATTTTCTATATTACTACTTTAGAAAAGTCTGTTTAAATAGAACTATAAGAGAAAGACAGGAGATGGCATTTAAATATTAAATATTTAAATATTCTACTTGGTGTTTTACCTATTTTCTTTACCTTGTTTTTTTTTGGTAATTATCTTGTCTGGTGTTCTCTTAGCTTCTTAAACCTGTGGTTTTGTGGTTGTGTTAGAAAATCCTCAACCATTATTTCTTAAAATACTTCTTGTGCCCTATTTTCATTCCCTTCTCCTTCTTGGAGTTCAACTACACATATTTAGACCTTTTGATATTGTCTCACAGCTTTTGGATGCTATGCTTTGTTTTCATTATTCCTTTGTCTTTCTGGGTAATCTCTATTTACCTATATTTATGTTCACTAATTCTCTCCTCAACTAGTTCAAATCTACTGGTTAGTTGGTGAAGACAGTCTTCATCTTTGTTAGTGAATTTTTCTGTCTAAAATTTTCACTTGATTCCTTCTTATAGTTTCCATCTCTGCTAAAATTTACTCACCTGATCTTGCATATTGTTCAACCTCCAGACTAGAACCTTTGACATATAAAACACACTTATTTTATATCCCTTATCTGATAGTTCCAATATCTGCCCAATATCTGTGTATGCTTTTGCTGCTTGTTTTGTCTCTTTCTAGTTTGTAGACTTTTTCCCTTCCCTGTTTTCATGCCACAATGTTTTTTGTTTCTTTTCTTTTCTTTTTTTTT